>JASKGM010022558.1:1682-14468 GCA_034509205.1 Ceratonia siliqua | reverse complement strand
AATTTTTTAAAATTTTTTCTTTAATTTTTTTACATTTCATTTACTAACTTAAAAAATTTTATAAAAAATATAAAAATATCTCAAAAATTCTATAAAAAATTCATCCTATAAAAATTAATTTATTGATTTTGAAAAGTAAAAAATATATAAAAAATATTAAAAAAATTTATAAATTCCCCAAAGATATTACATAAATTTATTCCTAATTTATACCCAATGACATCTTTGTCCCGGACTGAAAACAGGATACGGAGGACAAAATTGTCATTCAAAGACAGCGGTTACTATATACTCTGCGGTCTGCACGGCCTTCTCGTCCGGAAATCGCTAAAAGCAAGAGAATTTTCATTAAATTTAGTATATAAAAAAATAAAGGATGAAGGGTATTTTGGCCACATAATTTTCAAGTGTAAAGATGGAATGCCGAAAATCTCAGCAAAATACAGTGGCAATCTTTTTACGTTTCCTACTCTCTTCCTCTGTTTTTTTTTCTCTAATGAAACCCTGAGATTATGTGAATCAGAACAAAAACACAAGCATTAACATAATGTTATGCATCAGATCAAGTCCTTCTTTGTATCTTCTCTTTTTCTCGCTGTTTCTCTATGTATTTTCCACCTCTGCCTCTCGAAACTCTCCTTCGCACCATTCATGGATACCCGGTATTTTTTTTTTGTTCTTTTCATTTGGAATTATTAAAGATTTAATTTTTTCATATGGGTTTTGTTTTTGTGCGTTTTCTTAGATGGTGTAGAAAAGGTTAGTAGGAGACGGTATGATGTGGTACTGCCGTGGAAGACGAGGAGGTCACTGGCGGAAGACACCAAGGCGAACACGTCTCTCGTTTTGGCTCAGGAAAGAACTCACCGGAAAGATCCTCTTGACCATTTTAATAGTTACACCGGTGGTTGGAATATCAGCAATTCGCATTATCTTGCCGTTAGTTTCCTTCTTTTTTCCTCCATTACCTCGTCTTGGTTCTTGAAAATATCCCCCCAATTGTTTCTTGTTAATGCATTTTTGTCACCTATCTGTTTCGGCAATGGGTGAGAACTTGTTTTCTCGTTCTTTTTTCTTTTGTTGAAAAAGATGCAGCAGTTTTTGTAAAATTGATGATAAGTTGTTATCTGGTCTGCGTTTAGTTAGTGATTCTGTATGGCCTTCTTTTCAACTCATTTAACTTTATTTAGGTTAACCAGTTTAACGTAAATGGTTCTTCTTCTTAACAATGTTTTAAAACATATATATTTTATAGTAGTTTGGTCATGTATATGTGATTGGGGAAGGTGAAGTCCTTGAATTTTAGACCAACTATCAGTCATCCGGTTATAATTTTGTCCTATATATTTTTTTTAACCTTACCTGTTATTTTTGAATTTGGCCTTAAGCTTTTTTCTAGCTTGTTTGCTGAACTCAGAATTAATCTTTCTTCTTGTTGTGGGCTGTCAGATATATTAATGTATCACTAACTTCAAATTATTCTTACCCTTGGTGCAGTCAGTTCTTTTTACTGCGGTCCCCTTTTTTGTTATTGCTGCAGTCTGGTTCGTGATTTTCGGGCTTTCTTTATGCCTCATCTGCCTGTGTTATTGTTGTTGTCCTCGAGAGCCTTATGGCTATTCTGGAGTAGCCTATGCTTTGTCTTTGATCTTCCTCATTCTCTTCACCCTTGCAGCAATGTATCTCTCTCTCCAAAACAAATAATGTCTTGTGATATGCTTGTTTCAGTAGGCATTTTTGTGACTTGTTATGCATGTATGTTTAATTATTCCAGAGCTGGATGCATTGTCCTGTACATTGGTCAGGAAAAGTTTCATACCAGCACTTCAAACACACTGGATTATGTTGTGACTCAGGCAGACTTGACTGCTGAAAACCTCAGGAATGTGTCAGATTATCTTGATGCAGCTAAGAACATTGGAGTTGATGCAGTTTTTTTGCCATCAGATGTTCAGAACAAAATCAACAATGTTAAAACAAAAATCAGCACTTCTGCTACCACTCTTAAAGATAAGACTAAGGAAAATTCAAAGCATATACAAGATGGTATAGATGGAATGTAAGTACAAGTTTGTTGTCTCAATTTGATGCTTGAAATATCTTTTACTTAAAGTCATCGGTTGTTGTGCTATGTAGGAGATTGGCTCTTATTATCATTGCGGCTGCTATGCTCTTTCTTGCATTTCTTGGATTCTGTATGTTTTTTTTTTCTTGCTCTATACTCGAGATTTCCCAAAATCTTATCTGATTTGCTTGTGTAATTGTTTGTGAAAACTTTTTGCAGTATTTTCCATATGTGGAATGCAGTGTCTTGTATACTTGTAAGTTATACTCACCAAGATATTTTATATGTTTGTTTTCTCCGTCCTGCGTTGTTTAATTCTGGTTCAGATTGTGTCCCATTAAAGATTCCAGTCAGTAAATGATGCATTTCTGGTGGCTGCAGCTTGGTAATTGTGGGCTGGATCCTTGTTGCAGGCACTTTTATTCTCTGTGGTGTATTTCTCTTTCTTCATAAGTAAGTTTTTGTTTGCTTGGAATATTCAATTAAATTTGTTGTATTTTTTTACCTTAATGATGCATTCTTGTATAGAACTATTATCTGTTAGACTGTGACTATGTTCCTCACCTTCTTGGGACAAACTATGGGGACTCCTAGGCTATTAGTTCAATGTTCTGTAGTCTGAGAATTAGGTGTTGATATGGAACCTTGAAGACAACCTTTTTGGAGAAATATTAAACAAAATTTATAACAAAAAGGTGTGATAGAAGATCTTGGAGTCAATTTTTCATCTTTGTGGAATCAACGTAGAGCTGTGATAGAAGATATTACTTGATTTAAATTTAACGATTTGAAGACTGCTTGCTTCAGTGTTGAATCATAGCTGAAATCAGAGTGGAAAAGATCTTATGTGATGAACATTGTTGTCTGAAGCAAAAAGTGAGAAGATTAAGTATATTGTTAAATATGTTGCTTGACCTGTATTTTATCATCACTCATCAGTATATTGTTAAGTGAGGATACTCATTCTATATCATTTGAAAACTTACTTTTTTTTCTATTTGCACTAGTGCGGCTGCAGATACATGTATTGCCATGGATGAGTGGGTTCAGAACCCTACTGCTCATACGGCCTTGGATGATATTCTTCCATGCGTGGACAACGAAACTGCCCACGAGATCTTGTTACGAAGCAAGGATGTGACATACCAACTTGTTAAGATAGTTGACTCCGTTGTAGCCAATGTCACAAATAGAAATTCTCCACCTTCCGCTGGACCCTTGTATTACAATCAATCAGGGCCCCTCGTGCCTTTTCTTTGCAGTCCATTCAGTTCTGATCTCAAAGATCGGCAGTGTGAAGCTGGGGAAGTGACCTTGGACAATGCTACAGAGGTGAAGATTATTTGAGATTGAAATGTAAACTTTTATCTACCAATAGTAAAGTACAAAGAAATTCGTGTCTACTGGGAAGTTCATTTCCATCCAAAATGCATGCTAATAAATTAAAAGATGCATAACATCTAGTTTTTGTTTCAAGCAGGTTTGGAAGAATTATACTTGTGAGGTTTCATCATCAGGCATTTGCTCCTCACCGGGTCGAATGACACCCACAATATACTCCCAAATGGCAGCTGCTGTGAATGTGAGCTACGGCTTGCACCATTACAGTCCATTCTTAGTTAATCTAGCAGACTGCACTTTTGTCCGGCAAACATTCACAGACATCAGCAACAACTATTGCCCTGGTCTCCGGAGATATACTCAATGGATTTATCTTGGATTAGTTATGGTATCTGCAGCTGTAATGCTGTCTTTAATATTCTGGGTTATCTATGCAAGAGAACGGCGTCATCGTGTTTACACCAAGCTGGCCATGGCTAGAGAAGACTAAGACAAAGGAACCTGAAGATGTTGTGAGCTAAACAACATTAGGTATAATGTGATCTCATGTACATTTGAGTTGATCTTTTTGTTGATTTTGTAATCCTCATCAGGTTTTAGTTAGTTGTAATGTAAAGTTTTTTAGTTATCTTACTAGCACCTATATATATGGAAACTGATTCAAGGAAGTACAGTTATTTAGGAAAAAGCTTTACTGCGTGCTGACATAATTTGATTCTGAGGTTAACCCCATACATGATTCTCTGTGATCACATCAAGAATAAAATAAATGCATCATGGATTTGATGCTGAGAAATTCTTGGATCCTACTTTAAAAGATTAAGCTAAATAAATGCATCATGTGGTGTAAGTATATTTAGGCTCAGTTTATTTTGACAATTTTTTTTTTAAAAAAAGTTTCTTGTTGTTTGAATAACATAATAAAAAAGTATTTTATTTAGAGGCTATGACTGTTCTAATGTTAGGTCTGAGTCTAGAGTCTAGAGTCGGGACTTAGTTTGAATGTTGAGTTACAACAAAAATTGTAGGTCGAGCGGTAACAAAAATTGTTAGGGAATCAAGGCTTGAAATTGATATAACAATGGTTTCTGTTTATAAAAAGTGAAAGTTATTTTTTTATTTCAAAGTTTGGTAATTTCTATTGACTGTTTTAGAGTTTTTTATTGATTAATTTTTCTTTTGAGCCAAATAAAGGAAAATTATAAAATACTTTTCAAAATTTTACTTTTTGTCAAAACAAATAAACCTTTAGTTGAAAGATGAGGTGGGTAAGGGATGACATAGTTAACCTTAGAAGCAAAGCTCATTATAAGGATATTGTATCACAAACCTTAAGGTAGTGTTCGGTAACAGGAAAGTTTCCTCCCTATGAAAGTTGAGGTTTTTGAAAATTTTATTCCTGGAAATGTGATTTCAGCAAAGTTTATAGAATGTGTTTGGTATGCACTTTACTTTCTTGAGAAAATTATGTTGCATTGTTGGGAAATTTTAATTTCTATGTTTGGTTGAAGTAGCATATTCCCAGGAATATAATCAAGTTTTTCAGAAATACTTTTTTGTTGAATTAAATAATAATTAAATAAAATAACATATTGTATTAAAAATGAATATAACCAAGTTTTCTAAATACTTTTATTATTAAAAAAATTATTCAATAATAAATTTTTTTATTTTCACATTAAATATTTTTGTTATTATTAAACATTTTAAAAATATAATACAATAAAAAAAAGTCTTACAATGTTAAATTAAACTCAATGGTACCCAGTGACTTTAATTTACTATCTCTACTAATCAAAATTACATAAATTTATAACCATATCAAAATTATTTTTATTAGTTTATAACCAAATTAAAATAACACAAGTTTATAACTAATACGTCCAAATCTTCTTTGTTCTTAATCATTGAGAAAGCCAGATCAATTGAATGTGTGGAATATACAGAATATATAAAAATAGAGTTAAAGAACTCATATCCAATTAGTAGCCTGATGCGGAGTACATGGCATGAAATTGGAATTTGTAATAACGCTTCTTTCTTTGTGATCTTTTTACAACAGATTTTGGCCAGAGTGGACAAAACTCCAATGCTTAGCAAATGATTAAATAAGCCAAAATAGCTCTTGGTTAACAACCACTTAAGAATCAGTGAAGCATTTGCAGAGAGACAGTGGGGAAGGTACCATCAGACTTCATTATATTAACAAGTGTTAAATATGAAGAACATTTTTTATTTCTAAAATTCATTATCTAAAAACTAGAAGCACCAATATATTAACTTCGGTCACAGATTCATACTTTTCTTTCAAGAAAAATAGAGTATGCATAAAAATCAACCACATCAATTACTTTCCCATTTTGATTAAGCAAACGAAAAACAACAATTTGACACACGGTTTGGTGAAGATTTGGTTTAAGGGATTTTTATTAGAACCAAAAAACCTAAAAACTCAATATTTAAACACCCAAAACCAATCAACACAAAAAACCCACAACAATATGTGCATAGAGGATGATTCAAGGAGGTGTTTGCTGACAACAACCCAAAGCCAAGATTAACAAAATCAAAACCAGAGAAGAGAGACCTATCAAACAGACCAACAAATCGAAAATCCATATCTGAAAAATACCTGGACGACGAGGCACAGCGACGAAGGCGAACAACGACCAACGACGACGGAGACGAATAGCGAAGGAGATGGCAACTGGAAAGTGAAGTCCCAGGCATTCGCGAGAGAGGCAAAACCAATCTGAAGGATAGTATGAAGAAATGTCGGGGGTATAGAAGAGAAATAGGGGATATTTGGGTAATTCATTTTCCCATTCCCATGGGAAAACTTTTTTCCCATTTGAAATGGAGGGAATGAAAAAATTTCCCTCCTTCACATTTTTGGTTTCCCGGATAAAAAATATTATTAAGCATTTATTTTTATATCTGCTATCAAACATGAGAATGTTTTATTCCCAAATTACTTTCCCAGTAATCTTAAGATATACCCTCTACCAAACGCCACCTAAGAGGTTAGTCTAACAGTAAAAATAAGCATGTAATGTGTGGTTAAGTATACTGTTGCACGTTTAAATTTTAATTTTGTTAATTTTTTCATATTAGTCCATAAAAAAAGGCAAATCAAATAATGTGGATTAGATGAGGTAGAGGTAAGTTAAACTAAAAATATGAATTAGTATTAATAGAATAATAATAGGATAAATTATCTTAACTTCCTTTGAAGTTGGTAATACAATATTTGGAACCCTTTTGTTTTAAAATTATACTTATAAAAACGTGAAAAGATAAATTTATCATTATTTTTTATTCACTTACTACATTAATATTAAAGATAAATTAGTCTTTTATACCTTGATGAAAGTGCAAAATATTATATTACTAAACTTGGTCAAAGGTAATTTATCCATAATAATAATAATATCCTATAAATTAGTGAAGCTTAAGGATTTCTATGAAGGTTAAAACCAGCTTCAACTGAAACCTCCCATTTGTTTGCCTCAATCCATTTTATAAAAGAGGATTAAGAAAGCACAAAACTCTCTCACAGGGTTGAACTATTCTATGGCCTCAAGAAATGCTCTTTCCTATTCCAAATCCCATTCTCTAACAAATCCACCGCCATCACCACGAACCTGCTTGTGCTCGCCCACCAACCACCCTGGCTCCTTCCGCTGCAGCATGCACAAGAAACCCCCCAAGGCCATGGCTCGCCCTGTGGCTGGGAACCATCATCATTGGGATTCATCCCTGGATGCCAAAGCATATTCATTGAAGGCAATTCTCCTGCAAATCATTAAGCCCTCTAACCATGATCCTCATAGGAGGAAGAAATTCCAGGCAAGACCCAGCAGACTTTGCTTGATGGACGGTAATAGAGATGCGGTTGCAGTTTCTAATTGGTCGAACTTAGTTCTATAATCTGATCATCCTCCTTCTGTGTTTGCTGCTATCTGTGTATAAGGAAATCTCTGGTTCCTTCTTCTTTGTTGGGTAAGAATGTATCTGAATTCTGTACATAATAAGGTTTTGCATATGTGGTATAGAGGAAATGACAAGAAAATCAGAGTTTTGATAATTTGGACGTAGTTTCTTATGGAAGATCACAGAGAAGTGGATATTGTAAATGCTACAATAATATATCTGCCTGATGATATATATATATTTCATTTGTTTTTCCTTTTCTTTTGAATCCTTTTAACTTAATTGTAAATTTTTTATTATCATTATCATTATAGTTTGTATAAAGAGAGTGATGATTATGTATAAAATAATTTTCCTTGCTGCTGCAATAATCACGATTGCAATAATTTGCTTTTGATCTGGTGGACCACTCCAAATTTTTTGTATTTGCCCATGGCCGTGGCTTATATTAAATTAGATCAAATATCTAAGTAACTTTATTTATCACCCGGGTTTTTTTTAAAAAAAATGAATAAAAAATATTGCTTGAATGAATTTATAAAAAAAACATAAAATAATATTTTTTTTGAAGTTAGAAATTATAATTTCAAATAAAAATTCATACGATATACGATAGATAAAAGAGAAGAATAGTTGATAATTTTTTAATGACCAATAAAATTATTAAAAATGATATATAGAAGTACTTCTTAATTATTACATTTAAATATAAAATAATTTTTACTTATAATAAAAGTCTTTTTAATTTAAGCACATTCATAAAAGTTATTTTTTAAGTCCACACAAATGGACACATAATCATATTCTTTTAAGCAATTAAGAGAAAAGAGAGATTGGCATATGCATAATCTACACTTGAATTTGGGAATCGTTTGATACAAAAATTTATTAAATTTCATATTCACACTCATTAAAAATTAATAAAAGGTTATTTAGCCTACAATCAACTCTAATATTTTCATAAATTTTAAAAATACGATAATATTATATTTAAAGAAAGATATATAAACACAAGTTTCACACATTATATTTACCTCTTTTTTTAAAAAAAATTGATCCGTATATTTTTCAAAATTTGATACCAGCAAGAAAGCTGCAGACTGAAGGAAAGGACAAGTATGGTTAGAACAAAAAAAAACAAAGCAAAAGAGAAGAGTGATAACTGATAACAGTTGGCAGATGTTGATTATGATATATATACAACATACCTTGGTTCATATAGGTAGTGTCGTGGTGGATAAGATCATAGTTAGTATTTAATTGGTCCACGTACCCATCAACTTAGCTGCCTAATTTACTTTCTTTAACACCAAGTTAATGTCATTATAACTAATGACAAAGACACAACTTTATTATACCAAAGTTGAACCGTCTTCTCTTATGGCCTGCTTTTAACAAAATCCAATGGATGAAAGCCAGCAACTAATGTGTAATTATAAATACTGCTAAAAAATCTTTTTTTTTTTTTTTCTGGTGGTCAATTAGCAGCGGCTGTAAACCGCTGCTAATTTCTTTTAAATGCCAACGACAAAAATTGCCGACATTTGTTTTACTACCACCACAAATTGAAATATGAGTTTCCAAGGGTGGCAAATATAAATAGTGACACTTAAAATTATTGTTTAACGTTATTTGATTGGAGGAACTAACAGTCTGTTTGGTTTTATTTTTAAAAATAATTTTTTTATTTTTTTGTTTTGTAAGAACAACAAAATTTATTTAAGTAATTGTTTTCATCAGTTGTTTTTAAAAATTATTTTTAAAAACAATAACTAAAAAATAAAAAATATAAAAATAATTTTTATGTGTTTTGATTTGTTTTTGTTATCTTTTTTTTAAAAAATACAAAAAACAACTGATGAAAAATATTTTTACCCAAATAAATTTTTTATTTTTTTGTTCTATAAAATTATTTTTTAGAATTGTTTTCATGAATTATTTTAAAAAATAATGAAACAAAAATCGTTCCAAGCAGTCCTAAGTTACGGTACTCTTAATTTTTATTTTTGTTATGTTATTTATTTTATAAAATTTTTTTGTTATTTATAATATTTTTTTAATTTTTAGATATATTTTTATATATTCTTTGAGATTTTTTTACTTTTTCTTCAATTTTTTTAATTTTTTAATATATAATTCTTTTTAAATTTATAATTAATTTATTATTATTAAAAAATTAAAAAATTTTAAAAATTTTAAAAAAAAATTAAACTCCCCTAACAACCCAAAATGGGACGGGGAGTATGATCCTTTTGAATTTTGATAGTTGCATTTGTAGTTTTTGTTTGTTGTAGTGTTATATTTTTTGGAATGAATTCATAAAAATTTTATTTATTTATTTATTTAGTCTTAATATAGATGACTAGTCTTTAATTATTGAGAAAATAAACTTACTAAAGTACGTATAAATTAACTCGGGCATTATTAATTATAATTATTAAAATAAGGTAGAAGCGCCTTCAAACTTAGTCCATCTATATAGAAATACGCACATCAATAGAATTAGATGCTGCATTAATATTATATATAAACAAAAAAGATAACATCAAGGATAAGGTTTCAATTTTTATTGTATAATGATCTGACAACTTGCATTGTGAATTAATACTTTATATTTCGTCTTGGCCTAATCTTATTACTCTTCGTCATTGATCATGTTTAATTAGGCCTAAGCAAATAAGAATTAATTGTAACGTAGAATATATATAATTGAAAGAAAATAAAACATGTGGTGTTAGTATCTATATATATATATATATATATTATGATTCTAACTTATGAAATTTTTATAATTATAGCATATTCTTTTGATAAGCAGCATTGTGATTAATTGGATGGTCATGTTCATGTACCCAACTTTGAAGCCGCTTAATTTTCTCCCTCTTTCTTCTTTAATTCCTCTTTTCTAGAAACAGAGGCAGCTTGTTGAAGAAGCTTCGAAGTAACTTACATTTTAAAAAATATATATCTATAATTATATTTATTTATAAGATATACAGAATCATACTATGATTATTTAGTTTAAATGAAGCTTAAATTAAATTAAATTAATCACATTGTAATTATATGATATTTTATAATAAACATTAACATAGAATGAACCTTACTCATAAACCTTTTCCCAAGGGAAGAACATGTGTCTTGGCATGGCTTAGAAAATTGAATAACCATAAGACCATAGGTCTTAGGCCTTTTTTATGGCACTATTTGGTTTAACCAACGGATAAATTTTGGTTGGGTTTGGGTCATACTCCCGATTGAATTTTAAAACATTGGGAATCAGTGAGTAGATTTTTTAATCATGTGAGTTATAAATTTTATTTTATACCAAAAAAAAATTAAATTGTACTTTTTTTATTTTAAAATAATGTTTATTTTAAGAGTTTTAATTTGTTTCAAATTATCTATGGTTTAAGGTAATGATACAAGAATTAAGGTAGTTATTAAATAGTATCAATTCTAATAAAAAATAATTGTACTTGACTAAATCACCCTTATTAAAGTCAATTTAAACTCTTGTTACTATTTTATTTAATATAATAATAAATAAGGGTAACGTTGAAAAAATAATAATTAATACTTCATTGATAATGTAAAACGACAGATAATTTAAAACGGATGAAGTATTAATTATTATTTTTTTAATTTTATTCTTATTTATTGTTATCTTTAATGAAGTAATAATAATTTAAATTAATTTTAATATTGATAATTTAGTCAAATATAATTATTTTTTACTACAATTAAAATTATTTAATAATTTACTTAATTTTTATATTATTATCTTAAATGGTAAATAAAAAAAAAAAAATAAGTTAGTGTTAATTATTCTAAAATAAAAATTAAGCTTGAAAAGATGCATGTGTGTAGGCCATATAAATAGATTCGATCCTGTTACCTCTTGACCGTTGGATGGCCAGGAGGTAATACTGTTCTTGTTATGGATAACCTATTGTGACGGTCCATACCAACATAGTGCAGAATGGGATCTAGGTTCATAAACGGCAGTTCTGATGTTCCCAATGATGGGACCCTAAAGATCTAGACTAGGTGTTGCATGTGGCAGCAGCTATGGTGATTGGTGAAGGAGAAGCGGATTTATTCGAATTGATGACCATTTAATATTAATTTGTTAATTTGCATTGTAACCTTCGAAGGTTAGTTTACAAATTGGGATATCATTTATTTGTATTATTTAAAACAAGGAACGTCCCCACAGGTAGGAGACTATTGTGTCCCAATTAATATTGCTAAGTCTATAGAGAAACAAGATAAGATTCACTATGTCCCAAAGAATTAAGTCGTCTTATTAAAGCAATGGTTGTGATAAAGCTTTCATGAAAATGACCATTCAGACCATTAAGTTAAACATGATTATCTTCTTCCCTATTCGTCCTCTATAATTATTAATGGAGAAGAAACAGCATAGAATCATTTCCCTTGCCTAATTAAAATCGTACTATGACATTGAAAACGTTAAGGTTATTTAAAATTAAGATTCTGATATATATATGCTTGGTACAAAATATGGACTCAAAGTCTCGCCCTTCAATCTAATTACTTATAATTATCAAATTTAAACCTTAATTTTCTCAAGAAGCAATGCTTTCATGTGATAGGCAATTTATATTTTTACAATTTTTTCTAAGGTCATGATTGACGCGCTACACTGATAATATTGTATAAGGTATTCACCTTATAAATTACTATCATGTATTTGTTGTGACAATGCATAACACAATAAATTATATAATAATCGTATAATGTCTTTGTTAATGAATTATACAAGATTATATTTGATAAAAATTTGACTGTTTTAACTAAAATATCTTTAAATTTTTTTTACAACTTTTGCATTTTTGTGTAAATATTGGATTAATAAATAATTTTAGTAAACTTAATAATATTTTTATATTATTTTGTGTGAAATTAAGCAAAAACAATTTTAATAAATTTCATGTTATTTTTATATATTATTTGTGTTAAAATTAAATGAAAATAATTTTGGTAAATTTAATATTTTATATATTTATTTTTTATAAAAATTACCTAACAAATAATTCTGATAAATTTAATATTTTTTTATATCTAAGAGTATTTTAGTTAAAAAAATTAAAATATTATCTTATCCAGTCTTATATAATCTTATCTTACACACTCTTCATATATTTTGTTATACCATGTAAACCGTATCAAAAGTATTGACCATATAAACTTATATAATCTTTCATGTGTATTAAACATCATCTAAGATTGAATTATATTAATTATATTATTTTATCTAACATTATATACAATGTATCAAACAGGACATAATTTATAAAATATTTAAGTGGTGCGAATTAGCTTACAGGTGGTGCTTATTTGTGCATAAATTTAGTTTGTGTGATTATTTCAGTTATATTTTATGAGTAAGATTCATTTTGTGTATTTAAAAGAATAAATTT
>JASKGM010022547.1:0-29193 GCA_034509205.1 Ceratonia siliqua | reverse complement strand
AATTTTAATAAAAATACATTATATAAACATATAATTAATTAATTTTATAAAATAAAAATTATTAAAAAAATATTAAACAAAACTTTAAAAAAAGTTTTAAATTTCCTTATAACCACAAGAGTGTGGCTGTAGGGGAGTGTTCCCCTTATGTAAGATATTTATATCCTAAAGTATTTGTGGAAGATTTGACATCTCATAATTGACCAAATTAATGGCTAATAAAAATATATATTAAAGGTAGCATATATACCTAGTTGGCCTATTAACATCATCACCACTAAGCTCTTTATTCTCATTTTTCAGTTTTCCCATAGCTATGGATTCCGCCATTAGTAAAGCTCCTATCACCTCTAAAAATGGCCTCCAAGACAGCAAAACCATCACTTCAAGTGATCCGAAACCCTCTAGAGGTGGCTGGAATGCTGCCTTCTTCATCATATGTAAGCTCTTTTCTCTCTTTAATTTCTCTATTCATCTCCTCTATTGTTCTTTCTCAATACTGCAAAATGGGTTAACCCGTTCAATCCCGCACTATTTATAAAGAGTTCGACATTCTTTTAAGAGATAAAGCTTTTTTCTCTCTCTTCATTCCTTTCATCATCTCATCTCATCTTTTTTATTTTCAATTAAAATTTCACAATTAATTAAGCCTAGTATTATAAAAATTTGAAAGATGATTTTGGGGAGACCATTAGAAATATCTCGAGATTTTCACATTAATTTTTTAATTTATAATTCAATTAAATTATTAAAATGAGAATATGAATGTGCATGTAATAATAAATATAACTCAATATTTAAAAAGTGGTATTGTTAAAATATCACTCAATTTTGAATCTTAAACCTCAAAACTGAATATATTAGGGGTGTTACTTTAGTGGGCAACTCATTCATTCTCATATTTTTCATGGCGATTAAGCTGAACTTTTACAGGGATTTAAATCTAAGACCTTTTGTGAACATCATCATCATTTTTATCATCATCTTGTGGGTTCAACTTATAATATTTGTTTTTTCTGGTTTGATATGTAGTTGTGGAGATGGCAGAGAGATTTGCGTTCTATGGTGTAGCTGGGAACTTGATCACTTACCTGACCAATGTGTTCCATGAGCCTACAGCCACTGCTGCTAAGAATGTGAACACATGGATTGGTGTATCCTTCCTCTTCCCTTTGTTAGGGGCCTTCCTGGCTGATTCCTACCTTGGTCGTTTTAACACCATCATCTTGTCCTCTATCATTTATTTCATGGTACATTTTCCCAATCACCAAAGCTCTTTAATTTGATGTTATTTTAACATATATACGTAAATATTATCTTTGTGCTTTAAATTTGTAAATTTTAAGTCATGATAAAAATATTAAGGTAATAACATAAGGATGAAAGAATTATTAAATAATTTTAATCGTAACAAAAAATAATTATATTATATTATATTATTCGTATTAAAGTCAATTTAAACTCTTATTATTTCATTAAAGATAATGATAAATAAGAATAAAAAGTTATAAAAATAATAATTGATACTTCATTGGTCATGTAAAATGATAAATAATTTGAAACAAATTAACACTCTTAAAACGATTATTATTTTAAAACGGAGGTAGTAATAAAATCACTTATGACAACTTCTTATTAATTAGTTTAAGATTTTGGAATGATATTGATGGTCTAGGGATGACAATTTTCTTTGTCATTGTAGATTCTCGAGAAAATTGGCCTTCATCTTAAAAAGATGAAAGGAATTTCTTTTTACATTTCTGGGTACAGATTTTCTTGAACCATGATGCCTTCTAATTAAATTTTAGGGACTGGAACAAAAATCATACTTTGTATCTCGTGAAGCCTTCGTTATATTGAAATTATAATATTGTCTTAATTAATATAAATTATTATATTACTCTAATAAAATTTTTTAAAAATAACAATACTCAAATTTAAATTAGAGAAACTAAATTATTATTTTTTGATTGAACTAACAACCTTAAACTGCAATATAAATTAACTTCAACATAAGATACAATTAACCTCTGAAAACTTTTAAATGGGAGACTATGTTAAAAATATTATTAAAATTACTCACGAGTCTCCTTTTATTAATTTAAGCATTTAATATTTACTTAAATTTCATCCTTGTTTCTTATGGATTTATATTTTCTCATGTTTATAACATTGTCATGTTAAGATATTGGATTTTTCTCAATTTAGCCTATAAATTTTGAAAAAAGAAATAGATAAAGCAAATGAGTGAATCTCACATTAAATGACTTAGGCACCCTTGATTTGTGCCGCTTACACTCACATATCTCTTTCTATTTCTGAAATTTACCATATAAATTTCAAGAGGAAATAGAGAGGATCTAAATCTCATGTTAATAGAGAGTAAACATATAATGCATATGTTTACAAATAATAAATATGTGTGACTAATCAATTAAATAATAAAATTTATACGTTATATTTATCTTTCTCTTAGCTTGATAATGTCCTATTCCTCCAAAATGAGAATATCTTAATCTCTTACCAATGAGTTTAATTAACTAATTTTATGTATACAGGGAATGGTTTTGTTGACACTATCAGTGTCAGTAATTCCGTTGCAGAAGCGAAAGGCTGCTTTTTTCACTGCACTTTACATATTGTCAATCGGAGAAGGCGGACACAAACCAAGCGTCCAAACATTTGCGGCGGACCAATTCAACGAGGAGTCGGCGGAGGAGAAAATGGCTAAAAGTTCCTTCTTTAATTGGTGGTACTTGGGAATAGTCATTGGTGCATCGACTGCCATCTTAGTTGTTATTTATGTCCAGGTAACTATAGATTATCCCAATATTAGTTACCAAATAAGCTGAAAAAGAATTCAAATAAGCTTACATTTTTTTTTTGAGTAAATTACAGTTTATTTTAGTTTGATTTAAAATCAGTTTATTATTTTGTGATTTAAAGTGTATCTTTTAACTTTATGTAATTTTTTATTGCATTTAATTAGATTAAAGTTTTCTCATATTATAAAGGAATATGATACTGTTATGTTATAAGAACGATAAACATAACACAATATAAATCTTTCATGAAATCCTATTTATAAGGTCACAAAGTTAAAGGATTTATTCTTCATAGTAAATGTCAACATTAATTTATATTGTGACATGCTCATAATAATTTTTGTTTATAATGGACCCAAACAAAATACATGGAGTTTGGTGGTATTTGATCTTGGTCCAGCTATGAATATAATTTTTGTTAAATATTTTAAAAATCCGAACTTCAAATTTAATGTATTATGAAAAATAAGGCTTAAAATTTATTTTTTTACTAATTATGAATTCTTTAATCATATTCGTTGAAATTTTAAAATTCATTTTTAATTGTTTTTAGATTTATCTATATCTACATTAATATATGTATTTGAAAGTTATACTATCAGATTAAATTTTTCATTATCATTTTTATATTATTTTTTTAATTTTTTTAAAGAATAAGTGATAATTAAAATTTTAAATTTTAAATTTTAAAAGAATTAAATGTTAATTTTAAAAAGCACTAGAAATTAATTATTAATGTTGTCTCCATTTTTCTTATACACTTTTGGCATATGTGCATATTCAGGATAACGTTGGGTGGACAACAGGGTTTGGCATATTAGCGGGGGCTTTGGCTGCCGCATTTGCTGTATTCCTGTTAGGTATAAAGAAGTACAGAAGACAAGGGCCATTGGGAAGTCCCTTCACTACGGTGGCGCAGGTGTTTGTAGCCGCGGCACGAAAGCGTCGCGTGGACGAGACGCGTAATGGAAGAGGTGTTTGTTATGGAGTTACATCAGGTGGTGGAATACTTCTGGAGCAACAAACTATGACTTTGGCTCGCACCAAACAATTCAGGTATTTTTCTTTTGGCTTAAATATAATTTTAATATTATAAAAGTTTTAATTTGATTCATTTGTTTTTAATTTAGACTGTTATTATTTTATATTTTAAAAAATTTAAATTAAATTCTTCTGCTATTTTTTTGTTCATCTATAAATGTAAAAGATGATGTTACTATTAATTAGCATATGTGGGCATGTCGATGTTTACAGTCACTATTTGACAAATGATTAAGTGAAATCACGTTGAAAAAAAACAAATGAGATGATGAAGACGAATTCAAATATATATCCAGCATGATTTCATTTTATCATCGGTCAAATTATTACTCCATATGAATAATAATAAGGTTACATGTACTAATTAATTGTAAAATTATAATTTTTTAATGGACCAAAAGACCACATTTCTTTTTTTAAAATACATAATAAATGAAAGGGTATTTCAATCATTTCATTTGAAGAACACGATAAATACAAAGATATTTAAGTCATTTAAGTTATTTTCTCAAAATTTATGTTTTGAAAAAATTACTTCAATGCCTTTACAGATAAGTAGTCTTTTGGTCCAATTAAATATATGGAGAGTATATATATGTATATTGTTTAACACTAAATATTTTTTAGATTTTTGGACAAGGCAATGATCATAGATGACATTGATGCGTCAAGCAAGACTAGAGATCCATGGAGGCTATGTTCACTAAAACAAGTAGAAGAAATGAAGCTAATTCTAGGTCTCATACCAATCTGGCTAACTTGCTTGTACATCCATGTAGCTCAAGCCCAAATTCAAACCTACTTCACCAAACAAGGCAGCACAATGGAAAGATCCATAGGACCCCATTTCAAGATTTCCCCAGCATCACTCCAAAGCCTGACTGGCCTCGCCATCATCATCATCCTCCCAATCTATGACAGAGTCTTTGTGCCAGCAGCAAGAAAACTCACAGGGAACCCCTCTGGCATCACCATGCTTCAAAGAATAGGCATTGGCCTGTTCCTCTCCATCCTCAACATGTTAGTCTCTGCCCTTGTAGAGGCCAAAAGGGTGGCAGTAGCAAGAGACCATAACCTCTTGGACATTTCATCAAACACCTTAGTGCCAATCACAATTTGGTGGTTGCTTCCTCAGTACATTCTCTTTGGAATGACTGATGCATTTTCCTTTGTGGGGCTGCAGCATCTGTTCTATGACCAAATGCCAGAGGCCATGAGGAGTTTGGGGGCTGCAGCTTATATTAGCAATATTGGGGTTGGGAATTTCATTAGCAGTGCCATTATTTCCATTGTGGAGGCAACAAGCAAAGGGAAATGGCTGGGGAATAATCTCAATAGGTCTCACCTTGATTACTTCTATTTTCTGCTTGCTGGGTTGGGAGCCTTGGATTTTTGTGTTTATGTTTCTGTTGCTAAGAGGTATGTGTACAAGAGTTGAAGGGCGTGATGCAAGTGAAGAGAAGGAAATGGGTTTTGTGGGGCATCTCAGCCAACAAGTATGAACAAAAAGCCTTTGTTCAAAATGAGGCACTTCCATTAAAGAGGGGTTTCTATATATGTAGTTATTGCTAAGAGGTATATGCAGTGGAGGCAACAAGCAAAGGGAAATGGCTGGGGACTAATCTCAATCGCTCTCATCTTGATTACTTCTACTTTCTACTTGCAGGGTTGGGGATCTTAAATTTCTGTGTTTATGCTGTTATTCCTAAGAGTTATATGTACAAGAAAGTTGAAGGGAGTGATGCAAGTGAAGAGAAAGAGATGGGGTTTGTTGAGCATCTAGCTAACAAGGATGAAAAAAAAGCCTCTGTGCAAAGTGAGGCACTTGCATCAAATAGGCCTTTCTATAGATGTAGCAACTGTAATTTCTGGTTATTCTCGGAATAAGAGAGATTGGTTATTTCTTAACACTTTTAACTATGAATATCAATGTAAAATAGATTAATTTTATTAATGTAATACTTTATTTCATAACAATGTTTCATACAATTTATTTTTCTTATAACTTAAAACGGTGCCTCACAATCAGATTAGCTTGACTTAGGGACAGATTTCTTGCAAGATGTGAGCTATTTTTATGGCAAAGGCTGTTAGGTTTGAGAAAATGTATGATACCATACTACTTTTGTTGAGATTGTGCGGGTCATTTTTCATTAAAAAAAAAGTTCAAAAAAAAAAAGGCTACCTAATACGATCTCAACAAGATGAATATAGTACTTCAGGAATACCTGAATTATTATCTTTAGACTTATAGCAAAAAAGGTACCAATAAACAAATTATTTCTATAATCTCTTAGGATAACTTTTTTTTAGTGTTTATTGAGTTTGAACTCATAACCTTAAAGAATACATTTGATTGAGTAAACCACATCAATCTAATCAAGGGCAATAAAAAATCAAGTGTTGCACAGTCTCGTTAGCTTCATTGCAAATGGGGCAACTAGGATTTGAGATGAACCTTCCCTTGTGAAGACTTCTGCAAACCTTTTTCAATGAAATGCAATTTTTGCTGATAAAAAAATAGTAAATAAATAGATTTTGTCATAGTTGCAAAATCTCCCTTCTTTTTTAACTATATTATATTCTCTTACCTTCCTTTTAACTTTAGTTTCAAAAAAAAATTTATCCGTTGTCACCATTTTTTTTAATATCTAGTTTTTTTTTTCCAATTTTAATACATGTCTTTGGTATGTATCATTATTACTTTTTTAGACTCAACTTATTAAAAAAATATTTGTATACTAAACATGAGATATTGGTGTTAATTAAAATAAGGATAAACTATCTTTACTTTTATTGAATTTTAATAATTTAAAATTCAGGATTCTTTTTATTTTTTAATATGGAATTTGGTTCCTTATTGAATTGCCAATATACTAATTTATTTCTGCTTATTATTTTTTATATTAAGAATAAATTAATATATTTATATATTCATAAATGAAGTAAAAGTAATTTAATTTTAAAATTATTGAGCACGATTGATTTTTTTGGTTAATTAGAGTAGAATTGATTAAAATTGGCCCAAATTGGTTTTTTTTAGTTTTTGGACAAAGATTGAAGCCCAATACCCAATAGTAGTCAATTGGTAAGAAGATTGGACCAAGCCCATGCTGAGCCTCCTAATTGAGTCTTCCCTCTCGGTTTTCTTCTTCGATGTCCAGTGGAGGAGATCTTCTTCCATGGATCACCGGCGATGCGAGAAGAAAACGACGGCAGCGATAGCCTCAACTATCGATGCGTCATGGTCAATCTCAGCTTCAGAGGCCTTTATCGTACAACTGTTATGCGGGCTTGGTTTAGCTTTAGCTCTCTGGGTGGCTAACAACGTCTACTCCGTCTACCTCGTGACAGACCCTTCTCGTACCCTCTTTTTAATATGGGTACCATTCAATTCTCAGGTTTTTGTTTTTTGGTTTCTATTATTCAAAATTTCGAATTTTTTCTCTTATTCTTTTAATCTGCACCTTTTAGATTATAGAGCTCCCAATTGTGATACTTCTGTACAGTCGCCATCGACGGGATCGCGAACATTGCACGGTAATTCGGGTTCCATTTGCTTTCTAGTTTAGTTCTTTCCTCCATTTTTGGTTTGTGCAAACGAAGATAAAACTAAACGGGTGTGAAAAAGTTTTTTGTTTTGTTTTTGTTTTTGGAGATAGTAATCAGTATATAGTGGGAACATCATCTAAATTGGGTTGTAATGAACTTGCTCGTTTTATAGTGCTATTATCTACTTTAATTTTTCAGCAACCGAGAAACTCTCTGTATCTGGTTTAACCTTTTGGGATGTTTTAATTGTCTTTTGTTTTCATGTGCCTTCATGCAGTACCTGAGAGCTGTAGGAAGAGGTTTGCTGGGAGTGCCTGTAGGTTAGTTAAAAATTCGGCTCTCTTTTTTATTCTTCTGTTTATTTTTGGCTAATTTGCATAGCACTAGTTTTTTAAATTAGTACTTCTTTTCCTGCCATGGTGATAATGGAGTTTGGGGTCAACAACTCAAGTGAAGAAGTATATATATGCTCTCCAGTTTTCCTAGACCGCCATACTTACCCTTCTTATATACAGTCTTTTACGTTAATGGCTTCAATACCCTAAAATGGGTGCTGTTTGTGATGAAAATACTATAAATTAAGCTACCTCCAAAAGACATTTATATTTTCAAGTTCCCTGATCATAATATTTGTATTTCTGTTTCTTGGGAGTATTATTTTATATGTTTTAAGATAAGTGTGTTGAGAACTTGTTCTTGTATCCTTTACAGGGGCAACACTAAATTTTTTAGGAGCTGTTGCTTTGGGAGCACCTGTCACGATCCAGTATGTGAAATGAGTGTTATATAGAGTACATATTTTATTTGCTTAGTACTGGACATAAGGGAATAAGTGTAGAGTCTGTTGTTCCTTCAAACCAAGCTAGTGGCATTTCCTTTCGTTGTCAAGTCTCTTCTATAATGTGTCTAGCTTCTTTTTAAACTTTTAACGTTAAAGACCTAGCTACAACTAGAATAAATTATTACTTAAGTATATCTTCCTGTGACAGGTATTTGGCAAAGACCGGTAACTGGTCACTTATGATGTCATTGTTCACAGTGAGTGCCTACTTCATTGCCGTTTTCTTGTTTAACAGTGACTTTTAGCCTATTTCAGCTTTTTTAAAAAAAAATTCTTGCATTTGGTCGGTCTCAAAAACTTTCTCCATCTATTTTACTCATGATACTTTACATTGATTTATCTTGCATTTCTTTTCCTTTTTTTTTCCAGATAGATCACTTATGGAATATATTGCACTAAAATTGAAAGTATACAAAAGGAAAAAGTGGAAAACAGATGGGTTGCAGTTCAAATATGTATAATGTGTACATAAGGTTCCCAAAAATGCCAGCACCAAACAAAACTGAATTAGTCCGAAATTTAGAGGATAATTAGAACTTTGCCCATCACTTTGGCATACTACTGCTGGAGAGAATTTTTGTACTCTCTAAAAAAATTATTAGCCAATACCTTAATAACCCCATCCATTCCTCCATGTCTCCTGTTATTAATTTCATGCAACATGTATCAGATGCAACTATAAAAGATTCCAGATTTCAGCCCTAGAATTTAGGCATGTCAACAATTTTTTGGGCGTAGCTTTATGAACCCCAAAAAGAGCATGGCAACTATCAAGAAAAAGCCCCTCCCAACTGTAAAATTAATTGAAACTCTGTGAACTGTATTGTAATCACTTTCACAAATACAATATCTGTTCACACGTATATTCTTTCTTGAAAGATTTTTAACCTTCAAGATCTCCTGCAATCATACTGTTCAAGTCATAAATTGCTTATTGATCCCCTTCCTTTTCCCTGAATGAAAGACAGCTTTTGAAGGGATAGATCTGTTTTTTGAGCTATGGGCCCATGGTTATGTATGTAGGACATATATAAACTTACATCTTGTACTATGGCAGACAGTACCGGCATCATGTGTTCTTGGTTCATCATGGGCTCATTGGAGACAAATATTTGCACATACAAAGTATGTTCCTACTTGTAACATAAATACGCTTAGAAATGAAAAGGTTTTTGTCTTGTGTTGGGGGGTCATTTAGGGTAGATTTGATGTTACATATGTAACTGTTTCCTGAAGTATATTAGGTTTGTCGTCTATAATTTAAGCCCTTCAGTTAATTGCTATTAATTATATCTTTATTTATTTTTTCTTATTTTTACGCTTAGGCCGAATAGATCTGTAGAGTATTTAATTTGTCTACCAGCTCATGGAGCAGTTATTGGGGGCTGGTTTGGGGCTTGGCCAATGCCACTTGACTGGGAGAGGCCATGGCAGGTAACATTTCTTTCCTAGTCCCCTGTTCTTAAATTCATTAGCCATCATTTGCTAAAATCATAGAGAGCTTCTGGGAAGAGAAATTCTTACAATGCTTCCCAGGTTTAATTCAGGGAGCGAAATAATGATAAACAGCAGCCACCTAGCCCCCTGATAATTTCATCTTCAAGCCCATGAATTCATAATTTTATGGTTGGGTTTACTCTTGACCTAGATTTTCCACTACCCATGTTCCATGAGATAGGTCTTGTGATACTAAATCTAGAATGTCGAAGGATTATTGTTAATACAGCTTGAGTCATTTGTTTACTGTTTGACCTTGATTATCTTTCTGAAGAACAATACAAGAATCCTTGCCCAAACTGAGTAATGATATAAAGACAAAAGCCCTATTTTGCTCCTCCAAAGATGGGTCTAGTATCAATTAACTTCTCTAAAGATCTTTTGTATCAATTAGCTCCTTTTTCTATCAATTGGCTCACTCAAATGTTGATTTTTGTGTCAATTAACTCCTCAAATTGGGATGAACGTGACACAAAATTAGTCTCTGGGGGAGCCAATCGATACAAAAATTCTTTAGAGGAGTTAACTGATATTATACCTATCTTTCGAGGAGCAAAATAGAGATTTTCTCTAATATAAAATTATTGAATGTTTGTCTTATCTCATGCCAAATTATAATTAATTCAGTCCCTTTGTCTTAGTTCTTAGTGCTTTCAGTTTTCTATATTTGGCAGTTAAGACTTGATAATATTTCACTTTAATTTGTAGGAATGGCCTATTTGTGTTAGCTATGGAGCGATAATTGGTTATTTGGTGACACTGGTTGCATCATTTGGCTTTGTACTTGCGCATAATATATCACAGCATGTCAAAGGAGACTGAAATGCTAACTGTCTGATTATCGTAAGCTTATGATTAATTATGGTAAGCGTACCTCATGAGCACGAAGTACGGATCCTTCAAAATTAGAGTCGTAGTGTTTGACACTTGTATCAAATACAACATGACGCTTCAAATTATATTTAAATACTACATATTCTGTATTATGTCTTGTATCCGTGTCAATATCCATGTTTCTTAGCTCATGAGTCATGTCTAACAGGCATTTTTGGTTTCAGTTTATACAGCAGATCATTCAAACCTTACCCTCAAAAACCCCCCACATTTCTTCTTGGGGAGTAGGGCTAGGTTTGTATTCATTGTTATTTCTTACTGAATATGACATTTGTTATAATTTATTCTTTTGTGATTTAACAATTGTACACATTCTAACAATTTAGTGTGGAAATATGTGCACAGTCAACCCTCAAAAACCCTATTTTCCTCCTTTGGAGTATGTTTAGAAGTTGGGAGGGAAAAAGAAAGGAAGAAAAGCAAAGGAAAGGGATGGGAGGGGAGGGGAAGGGAAGGGAACGTTTAATGATAATTTCCTCTCCCTGTTTGGTGGTATAAAATTAACATGGAGAAAAAAAGATGTTAAAAAAAATGAAATAATTAATTATGATTATTTTTATGTTTTTATGAAAATGATTAATTATAATTATTCAATTTATTGATATTGTAATTTTAAAAAGTCATGAATGGTATAGTAATCAATGCTTTGTTTTAGAATCTAGCAAATTAGAGAAACTTTATAATGCGAAGGGAGGAGGATTTTGAAGAGTTAATGGAAACATTTTCTTCTTTTTACAAAAAAAAAATAATAATAAACAAAGGGAAATGTCTTCTTCATTGCCCTCCATCCATGATATAGTTTTAGGTAAATTTGGTCTAAATATTTTTGTAGACCAAGTTAATAATGTATACATAATGAATGTATGCATAAATATGTTAAATATGAGATTTATTGATATTTATATTTAACATGTTTATATATATATTTATTATTGATTTGGTTTATAAAAAATATATAAATTAAGTTTATTTAAGAATTTTTTATTACTTAATAATCATAAAAGTCATCAACCATGCTAATAATTCTTTTAGTTGATTTTGGCCCGTGGGGTCTTCTAAGTTCTAATATATATGACTTTAATAGAAAGATTAATAGATTAAATTAGTTATTATTATTATTTCTCTATTTTTAAGAAATAACAGGATAAAAAATTTAATATTTTAAATGTTTTGACTAATTAATTTTTAATTTAAAAATTAAATTAAAATATCATTAGTGTATATCAATATACCAATAATTAATAAAGCATGTTCACCCAACAAAATTACCAAGTTGTAGTCTCAGCTTCTCCTCAGAAGCTTTACTAACTAAGTCTATAATTTTGGAATTCGAACTTAATGATTGATTGTTATAATAGTAACTATTTATTTACTTTTGAATTATTATAATTTATTTGATAAAATATACATATTTTATTAACTTATTCATTATAACCGTAAAAGTTAATGGAGGATGATAATGAACAAAAAATAATTAATAAAAAATAATTAGATCTAAATTCATAAATTTGTTTTTAAATTGCTTTTGATACAGAAATTTTGGATGGGTTAAAGAAAATGACCAAGCTGTATGCTCCAATGGATACCGTATTTCTGTACAACCAAGGATATTTGATCATTTTTAATTGGCATCCCTAATACATGCATCAGAGTCACTAATTATTACATTTTAATTTATCTCGTAAAATTAATTACTCAAGCATTTGATATCCTTTTAATTACTAAAAATGCGATCCAGCTTTGTAGGAGCGTGATGAAGGCCCACTATATCACCTCACAAGATGCTAAAAATGTGTAATTCAACTCATGTAATTTATTTATTATCACTTAATTATTTTGTAAAATTTTAACAATTTTTTTAATTAATTGGGTTGAGATTGAATTTGTAACCTCAATTTTAAAGACGACTCTAATACCATTGAAATATAAACTCATTAATTAACATAATTTTAATAAAATGACATTAAAAATATTAAAATAATAAATAATTTTATTGTTAAAGTTTATTTAATTTATAATTAAAATAGTTTTATAATATTTTAAAAAAATTATGCTAGTTGCACATGTATATTAACATGCATATTCTTTTTTGTCAAACTAATCACATTACATTACATCATTATATTTATTAATGTTCAACTATACGTTTGAAAGCTGCAACAGAAAAAAATTTTAAATAAATAATTTTTAGGTTTTGAACTTGAACATTTTTTATTTAATATTAGGATTATGAGAATTTTAGTGTCTTGGTTTATTAATAATTATTCAAACCAAATAAATCTGTTTTCTAATTTTAAATAATACAAATAAAAATTTAAAAATAATAAATAGTTGATAATAACAACTTATTAAAAGATGACTACCTATTTGTATAAAAACAAAAAAAAGATAACTACTTGTTATTTTTTATTTATTTTATTATAAAAATTTTAAAATATAATTTTAAACTCTTTATAAATTTTTAAAATTTAAAATTTTCAATAATAATTTTTATTTATAAAAATTAATAATACTATCCAATTCATTCTATTTTGCACTTTTTATGAGTTGGTTTTAGCAGATAAAGACGTATAAGAGTTTAAAGGCATATATAATATTATAGATAGATAATTCTTTTTAAGTTTTAAAATATTGCTTAACTTGATGAGATTCAAATGGTACTTAAATTTTCTTTTTATCTTTAGTAGTTCAAATACAATGGTACTATAAAAGAAAATAAAAAAATAATAATTTTAATCTATATTATTTTAGTTATCGCTGTTAAAATGAGTTAAGCTCAAAAATTAACTCAACCCAACATTTTAAATAAGATACGGGTTGGCACCAATATAATGCTCAGGGTTTTTCACCTTGACCTATTTTAGCCATTAGGTTGAAGTGGCATAACCTTTGTAGGCCAGGTAGGTTAATTAATTTTTTATTTTACATTTAAATTTAAATTTTTAAATTTTCTCTACTTTTAATTTTTTTTTTGTGTGAATCTTTGATACTATGTTTATTTTGATAATTACTACTTTCCTTGTTTAGTATTTTGATTGATGAAATTTTATAAAATTGCTCTTAAAAAACATGTAAAAATACTTTTTTTTTTATATTTTTTTTGTTAAAATATTTATCTTATTTCATTCTATAAAAATAATTGTTATAAATTTTAGATATCAATATTCATTTTTTTATGTATTATTTGGTCATATGATAATTCTTTTATGATCAAATAGTCAAAAATATGATCATACAAATTATGAAGATTTCTTATCTAGATTATCGGATTTGAGATTAAGTTGAAAATTTTTATATAAAACTTTATATATTTATCATGTTACTTGCTTATTTAGTTAAAAAAGAATAATAATTCATACTTGTATGAGTATAATATTAAATTTTTTTATACTTTATTTATTCATTATTAAGTTAAAGATATAAATTAAGTTATAAATAATAAAAATTAACTATAACTATATATAAACTTATATAAAAAATAAAATTAGTAGTTCATGTGGGTTGACCTAGGCCCTTGAAAGGCTGAAGGAGAGAAGCGGACCCAGCCCAACCCAACCTAGTCCAATCCAACCCAACCCACCATTTTCAAAGTCCTCAAGGATTGGGAATTGGGTTGATGGCTCTGTTTTCAATAAATTTTTAATTTGATCTCTAAATTTTTTTTTTGCAAGCGAGTCTTCATAATTTCATTATACTTTTAAGTTGAATTTGAATCCCATCATTTTTCATAGGATGAGATTTAGGATCTTTTCTTTTCATTTGAGCCATCTAAATTCTTGAACGGTCCATATCTTACCATGTCACTCAAAAATATTCCACCCTTGAACCTCTTTTGCATCATTCAATGTTCATTCTCTCTCTATCTTCCTCTCTCTCTCCTCCCACGTCTCTATCTCTTTGTTCACTGTTCAACTTAACTACAACAAATAAGAACTGCTATTCTTAAATATTTGTTCTGCTTTGAGTATTTTACAAATGCATCTTGTTAGCTTTTCTTAGGGCTTGAATAAGGTTTTCGAGCACTAAAATTAGTTGCTTTCCAAGAATTTCTTCTCGGCCTTTACATGGTGATTTCCTCTTTGTATCAGCATGTCTTTTCATTCCTCAAGCTATTATCTTTTGATGTTTTCACGTGACTTCTTTATTAAGTAGCCTTGAACTATCAAATATGTTTAATGTTTACTTGAAACATTCTTTAAGCTCTGGTTTGTTAGCAAGCTAGCTTTTTATTTCTGGGGCTAGTTGCAAAATAATTAACTTGTCGTGGAAGGAGAGATACGCATGAGGAGAGAGAAAATAGGCATTAAATGAATAAATGATGCAAAGAGGTTCTGGCGTGAAATATTTTTTAAGTGACATGACAAAATATGGGCCGTTGAAATATTTGAACAGCCCAAATAAAGATAAAAGTATCCACCTTTTCCATAATGGGATTCATATTCATTTTAAGTCATTCTCGGCCATTTCTTTATAACGTTAATAATCAATTGTTATAATCTAATACTGCACATGTGGACAGGTGTCACATCAATCTTTTTTTATCCTAATTACCAAATTTCTAATGATATTATAATAGATTTAAATAAATGAGACTAATTTGAAAAAAAAAATTATAATCACTCACTTACAAAATAATAAATTTTAGGAACCAAAATTTTAATTTTTTCAAAGAAAATAAAATTGTATTTGATATTTTTTAAGAATGATATTTATGAAAATATTAAAAAAATTTATCACTTTGTATTTTGTGAAAAAAATTGGGTTAAAGATTAGTGGGAAAGGTAATTCCTGTACTCCATGAATATGTTTTCATTTTTCATTTTTTTATTTTAAGAAATAATTAAAAAAAAATCAAAAGAATATTTGTAGTGTTATAAAATTCTTTTGAGAAATTTATCATTGTTTATTTTTGAATATTTATGTTATGAAATTCTTTTTATTTTTTTTAAATTCTTTTAAATTATTTTTTAAAATAAAAAAATAAAAAATAAAAAATAAAAACCTCATAATCTTAGAATAGGATAGAATCCCCTTTTAAGGAAAAAGACTTAACTAATTTAGGAACCATAACATCTTACTACTAAAACAAAAATGTGTAAATAGAATTTTAGTTAGTATATTAATATTTTGATTCTAGCATATTATCAGACGATATTGATATCTAACATATTTATATATTTAAAGTAACATTAAAATATCATAACATTTTTTGCTCATATAACCTAAAAATGATATATTATGATATTAAAATATCATAACCGATAAAATAGCATGGTATATATAAGACATGAGTTATCAAATTCTTCCATTTGCGTGTACCGGTTGTACCATAATTGTATACGTTTCAATTCAATCGTTGTCATTTATCACATATATTAAGAAACATATTTTTTTAAAAAAAATTTCTAACAAAATTATGACTGTCTGATTTAAACAACTGATTGGCTTTAGATCTCGTGTAGTCAGAACTTTGATTTTTAATTATAAAATCTAGACTGTTTACGATTGATTGGACAGTTTAAATTTGGTCTAATTTTTTTTTAAAAAAAATAAACAGTTCTTGATATTTATACTAAAAAAAGTTAAAAAAAAAGTCAAATGAATCTTAGACATCGTTAAAATTTAACCGGATTCCATAAAGTCGCGGCCCCTACCGATTTTAGGATTTCTTCAGTCGCATCCGGTGCACGGGATCCTCATTCTGCGTGTAGTGATGTTTGGGTCGGATAACCGGTCTGACCCAAGTAGCCCCAATTACCCTCGGCTCAACCCATAGCACAGTGTTTTCAATAGCCCACGGCGGAGAATATGAAAAAGGAAATGGTGTGCGTTTTCGGTGACGGCCGTTCGTCTCCTCTGTATGTCCACGCAGTGCAAGAGCTGTAGAGGAGCTCCCTCTCTTCTTCCACTCTTTAATTGGTTTTTCTTCTCTCTCGTCACTCGTCACTCGTCACATTCGAACAAGCTTCTGTTCCCTGAGGCTTCTTCTTCATACACCCATTTCGGCTTCTTTCTTCACTCCCAAATTCGGCACTGAATCCCATAGTGGGTCGTTTAAAGCGCCGGTCACACCGCCAATAGTTGGAGGCTATCTGGGCGGCAGTTTACAAGCATTGCGGATCTGAATAAGCTGATGAAACCCAGAAAGAGAGATAATTCGGGGCTGGCCTTTTTTCTTTGACCATAACACAGGTCTTCACATTATTCCGCTTTGGTCATTCCTCTGAGGCATAAGAACCTGAGATGAAATGCATAGTATGTCGTGGTCCCATTTAGTGATTGATTCAAAGTATGGTTATTTATTTAGTTTGAGTTTCAATCATGCTTAAATACGAACTTATGTTTCGGATGGGCATAAAATTATTCCGATGAGATCATTATATAAAGGGGTTGTATTATTTTGAATTAGTAGTATCATGGACTTCAGGCTGGATTTCCAATGAGATCTCGGAATGGTTAGTGGATTTTATTGGATTTTATCCTTTTTAGTTAAAATGTCTTAGAGAAAGAATTAAGTCTTTTAATATAGGAAATTGTGTAAGAGAGGTTTGTGCGTGAAAATTGGTTGGTACGTGTTTGATAAGATGAGCCTGGCTTCCTTTTACTTATAATTTTGGGTCTACTTCTGTTGCCATTGGATGTGGTGCATGTTTTTTACTTGTTTATATGTTACATGTACATTCAGATAAGTTTTTAAAATTTTTTTCTTTTTCAATTGTCTTTCCTGATTTTTACCCTGCTTATTTCTATACTGTGGTATTTTTTCTTTGGTTCACTTTGGTCCAATTGGAGTTTGAATTTGCACACCTCAGTCCTGACAAAAAAATCACTTGCGAATCCGACGGAGGGAATACCAAACTTTGGGTGTACCAAAAATGAACTCCAGTCCTGGAGGCAACTCCAGTGAGCCACTCTATACTGTGGCATTTTATTTGCTTGGCTAAGAGCAATGACTTAACAAAGTCCTTGAATAATTACCTTGCCTTCAGTAAAAGGAAATATACATATGCAAAGTACTGGGACAAATAGATTTCATTGTCTTGGCTTTGCTTCGTTTGTCATCTTTTCCTTTCAAGACATGAAATTTTAGATAAATATATGATCACGTAGTGTTATCACATCATATATTTGTTTGTTTATGCTGTTGCAAAATCCAATCTTTTTATTTTTCTAACATATTTATTAGGACTTTCTATTATTTATTTGTTTTTTTTTTTAGAATATTTAAGTGATATTAAGGAGATGGATATTTGACAAAGTTACTATTGCTCTATCATTGACGTTCATGATTATTGATACTCTCTCTCTGTGGAGTTTGAAATTAATGGCAAGTTCATAGATTTATTTTAGTGAATGACTATTCAATATTTACTACCATGTTTTGTTATGTTTATGCCAATATGGTTGAATTGATATCTTGTGGCCTCAGCTATTACCTGTAGGTAATACGTTGATGACAGGACCTGTAAAGTTCCAATGGTTCATATGTAATATGTGGTTGCCTTCTCTGTACCCCAAGGGAAAGTAATTGCCACCCATGTGTTAGACATATTTTGTCATCACATATGCTCTCTTTGGCGAAAAGAATCCTTTCTGGGATATTGTTACCTATTTTATCTAAACATTAAAGCCTTTATGGCTTGTTTTTAAATGTACCTTTTGCTTACAGTTTCAAATTAGACTTTTCGTTTCAGACCATGTGACTTTAATTCTTGAAGAGATACAGAGGGGATTAACCTAAGCCAAGTTCAATTCGTCATATTATCTTTGACCCCTTTCTTTAGTTTTACCTGTTTCTAACATCATATAATTTTTTTTTCCTTTCCCAATATTTTTCTTTAGGATTTGACATCATATTGAGTTGATTATGTCTTGATGCCACCTGTGCAACTTATGCTGTAGTGCTGTACAAATTTATGCATGTTTCTCCTAAGATTTATAGAATATTTTTATTTTATTTTTTTATTTTGCTTATTCAATTTGTTTCTTTATTATTTACTTGTAGTTGAATATAAATTTGGACTGCTATGATGTTGTATGACTTTCTTGTAACTGCTTAGGAAGTCAACATAGGGTGCCTAATACAATATATAAAATCGGATTTTGTAATCCTGGTTTTTAGACTAATCTTTTAAATAAAAAGGTTTTAGATTATCAATTTTTTTTTCTGTCTAAATCATGCTTGGCTGGTCATCGTGGACCTAACCAGAAATACTGTGAACTCTTTGGCTGAAACTTATTTCATTTTGTACTTTCAGATGGCTTCAATTTTTATGATATAAATTGAAAACAAGGAACCAGAGAGAGCTGGATGGCAGTGAGTGCAAATTCTTTCTAATGCCTAATGATGTCCCAACTCAATGATGCTTTTTTATAGCTATGTGGCTGATTGATTTGTTATGGGTGTCTCAGCTATTTGTTGCCTTTGGAGAATCACCTTTCTTGCCAATGCATCTAAGATTTTTGAATCGGAGCATTGAGTACATCAAGCATGATGTTGGTCAGATCTTTGCTGGCATTTTCTGCTCCCAACCAAATGTCAACACAAATGGCAGGTAATTTCTTATGGTCTTCCTTTTACTGTGTTTTCATGCTAACAAAAGTAAGGTGGAGGATAGGTTCTTCCTAGATTTAGCTGCAGACAAAATAATGCCAAACATTCAATTGGCTTCCTTTTTCTTTTATTTATTACATACCTCTCTTCAATGTTAAATATTGAAAACAAATGTTGTTAGTCAACATTAAGTTTCTCTTCCTATACCCTCAGTTTGAATTTGTTGACATATGAAGCATTTACCTACAAATTCACTTGGCTGCGATCTTAGGGAACGGAGAGCATGGGAAGAGATAGAGCTTTCAACTATAAATCTAGGTTTCTTACTTAGAAATAGATAAAATGGCAGTTGTTTATTATCATAACTTTATGATACGATCATAAGACTTTGATCCTGGGTGGTACAACTGTTAAATTTAGTTAAGTTGAAGATTTCGTGTGAGACCTTGGTTGAGCTACTACAAGATGCATTCAATGGTTGGATTTCTTTTATGACAAAACAGTTCTGAAAACACGATTTACCTTTTTGTTACCTGTAAGCATGAAGTTACTAATTTGTATTTCCTCTTTATTTTTGGGATCCAGCAGGGGTGGGTGGGGTGGGAGGTTACAATGCTGCTAAATTAAGCATTACTGCAGAAGAACACTGTAGTTTAGTGAATTAAAAGTTTTGTCAATTTACTGTATTTTTGTTTTTAATGTTCTTTTTCTTAACTTATTCTCTGGTTATTTTCTGAGTTCTGATCATGTATCTGCTTGTATCCTTATATTCTAGTGTTAACATTATTTTTCAAACCTCAACATCATACAAATGCTATATGGTACTATTAGATTCCCATTGAGCTATAATCTGGGGAGTGCTTACATTGTGTAAAACACTGCATACAGTAGCCCAGAAGAAAGTCCTGACTTTTAGAACTATTTGTTATTACAAAAGGAATATAAATATAAATATCAATCTGTTTGTTTTACCTTCTACTTTCTACTTATCTTTCCTAGATTGTCTCCTCTTACACTACATATACTTTGTTTAATCTTTAAATGTAATTTATGACGTAATGGTGTTTCTTATTATTTATATGTAGGACTTGCTGTGAAGAGGATATACTGTCATCATCTGCCAAAGATCTCATGTCAACTATGGAAAAAGAGTGCCAATTAAATGGTCAAGATTGGTCAAGAGAGAGGAACCTTGGTGATAACAATGGCCCGCATGCTGTTTTCAATGCATTGGATACTGTGCTAAAGGACAGTGTAGAGCGTCTGAAGTTGATGAGGTTAGCTTTGATATCATCAAATGTGACGAAGTTGAGAGATTGTATTTGCTTCTTTCATAGTCAACTTCGAAGTAGTAACTACTAAGAATATTGCATGAGTATTTAAGTTTCTTTATGGGCACTTCATGGATCTCTTTTGTGCATTTATTTAAAAGTATAAATTTATTTATATTTTTTAGAAGTAGATCTATTTCTTCAATGGCAATGTTCAGAAGTAGGTTAACTTAGTAAATATACTTGATGACCTGCTAAAGCAATATCTAAGGTCTTATCAGCAATGTTGATTGTTTTTGTGTTGTCTTTGCTATCAAGCTGTTAAACATTGTTCTGCTTTGCACTTTGAGGAGTAGTGCCTGTGACTGACTGGAAAAGGCTTGTCCATATTCCTTTCTTCTCTATACTGTGCCTCCTAAGTCCACAGCAGAGGAAGTGTTATGCACAACAGCTTGCATAACTATTGACATGCATGTGTATGGGTATGTTAGATGAAAAATGTTACAAATTCCAAAATGAATGGCATGTTTATTTCTATCATGAAATTTTGCAGGACAAACATATCTTTGGCAAAGATTGGTCTTCAGGGATATGCATGTGAATATAACTACAATGAACATGCGGCCATCATTAGGTGTTTGTGCTTGGAAGGTAAGTTGGGAGCAGCTCTATGGCTTAGGAGTAAAATGATGCGGAAAGGTTTTCTTCCTGATGTATTTACCCACAACCATCTTGTAAATGGGCTGTGCAAAATTGGTCTTATGGAGAAGGCAGACTGGCTTATTAAACAGATGTTAGAAATGGGTCCTTTTCCCAACTGTGTCACTTACAACACTTTTATAAAGGGTTATTGCCTAATTAACAAAGTAGATAAGGCTCTCGATGTGTTCTCTGCCATGGTCTGTACTGGTATTCAGCCAAACAGGGTTACCTGTAGCATACTTGTACATGCCTTATGTGGGAAAGGTCTTCTGAAGGAAGCTAAAATGCACTGTGAAAATATATTAAACGATGAAGAAATACCAGATTTAGTTACCTCTACTATATTTATGGATAATTATTTTAAGAATGGAGCTAGGATTCATGCTTTCAGTCTTTGGAATGAGCTGCTTCAAAGGAGTAGAAAAGTGGATGTGGTTGCTTATAATGTTCTTATCCATGGATTTTGTATGAGTCAAAAAATGAAAATTGCATATGGGTATGCATGTGAAATGCTTAAGAAAGGTTTGCTTCCTGATGTGTTTACCTACAATACTCTTATTGGTGCTCTTTGCAAGGAAGGAAAAATCGATGAAGCTTACTATATTCTTGGGGTTATGTCTAAAATGGGAGTTATGCCTAATCTAATTTCATACAAGATTATGATTCAAAGCCTTTGTTTTAATGGATACGTTGTTGGAGCCAAACAATTGCTTCAATTTATGTTGGAGAATTCAATGGTGCCCAAGCCTTTAATTTGGAACCATATAATTGATTGTTATGGAAGATGTGGAGATCTAAGTAATGCATTCTTTATGAGAGATCAGATGCTGGCTTTCGGTGTTCGACCCAATGTATTTACTTATAATGCATTAATTCATGCACAAGTGAAGAGAGGAAACTTTGATGATGCATACTCTCTGAAGGAAGAGATGGTTTTAAATGCTCTCTGTCCTGATGTGGTTACTTACAATTTGTTGATAGGTGCTGCTTGTAATATAGGACACCTTCATTTGGCGCTTCTATTGCATGATGAGATGCTCGAAAGGAAATATGAGCCAGATATTATTACTTACACTGAACTAATTAGAGGGCACTGTATGAGAGGTAACATAAAAGAGGCAGAAGAGCTTTTTGCTGAAATACAGAAGTCTGGTTTATTGAATGATCATGTTCCAGTTCAAATTCTTTTTAATAAGTACTGCAATCTGGAAGAACCAGTCATGGCATTTAACTTTTATCAGAACTGGTTGGCAAGTAAACGACATAGTCAGCTTTACTAAATGCTAGATATTGCTAATAGCTTTAGACATCGCCGAGTCACAAGTTTTGGTAAAGAAAGCCATGCTTGCTTGAAAGTCATGCTTTTGGTTTCTGGAATACAGAATTTCATTAAAATGGTGGTGGTTCTCAGGTTTTGGCTCATATGAGTGACAAACTCTCTAGGTATGTATCTCTGCAAACGTACAACATGTTTCTATTTGGTGAATTAATCTTGTCACTAGTTCAAACCTTTTGCTGAAGACTGTACTCAGAAGCTTGATTAAATATTCTCTTGCTTTGGGGGAAGGGGGGTTAGAACAACTTCATAATAGATCCTGTAGGAGGTAGAGTACAGATTACTAGTAAAAATTTAATACCTTAATTATAGTTTCCTTTTTCGTTTTGGAAATTTCTTCAGGACAACTATGAAAATTGTTCTTAAACTGATGAGTAAGTTATGTTGTTTATGGCCCAAAACTCGGATGTTTTAGAATTTAGACACAGTTCTCTGCCCTCTATTTTTGAACTTCGGACTACAATGGTTAAACAGGTTGCTGTCTTTGTTGAGAAATATAAATAAGTTAAGGATCCCACGTTTTAGATACAAGCGTTTCTGACATATTAAGATTTGCTACTTGTTTTGGTGTGAAGTGACATTTAGTTCATTTTTTAATGCAGCCTTCCTCCAAACTCGAGCAGATGATACCATCATAAAATCAGTTCAGGTATCACTATCCTCCTACTCAGGTTGCCTTTGGATCTTATTCTTTATTGGAACATGTTTTTTAAAATATTTAATCATTGGAACATATGGGAGGGAAGGCACCAATATGATCCTGGAGTTTCACATAATCAATGGTGACTAACAGGTTGCATCATATTTCTTATGCTCAGAAAAATTGAATGAACTTACAAATTAGTGGTGGAATGCCAAAAGTTAACTGGTTTTATTTCCCAAGGACATCATATATTAACAAATTATAAACGATGCATACTGCTGTATTTAGTATTCTTGAGAATGTGAATAAAAAAGAAAAATAATTTGCTTATGAAGTGAAAGGAGGCAGGTGGTTGTTGTTGTTGTTGTAATATTTCAATGCTTGACCTTGCACAACTGTTCAGAAATTGTCCATTTGACCATCACTTGTTCCTGTTGTTTGATGTTGATCTGTAATTTAGTTTTAAGCTGTACTGAATTATTTTAGATTGTTAGAGAGCGCATCAATGATGACAGGTACCCAAGTAACCATTTAACTTGGAGTTGAAATCTGTGGAACCTACATTCCGGTCTGTGCTAATATTCTGTATAAACTATATATCATTGAATTAAATGTGTGATGGAATTTGCACATATATTCGTCCAAGAGATAATTTACTCACTGTTTCTTTTTCTCTTGTTCTTTTTCTCAAGAAGCAAAGTTTTGTGGGTTTTTCTATGCTTGATGTTTTTTTTTTCTAATAGATTTCCAGTGTTTCTATATTTGAATTAATCCTTGATTTATTATTATTATTATATGAACCAGAAGGGACAATTGAAAAAAGTGCCGCTTCTCTACATGGAGGATATCATTAGAAATGTTAACAAAATATCAAGTATCTTTGCCACCACAAGTTGGACTAAAATTGTGCTTAACAAGAAAACTGGGGGCTTGTAAACACTTGTTCATATTATCAAATGGTTCAAACTGCAACTTTAGGTGGGTGTGCTGTAATGTATTGTTGGCGTGTATTCATAAATTATGTGATGGGACTGGTTTAGCCTGCATAGTTGCTTGTAGTTGATAAATATATAAAAGCATGTGTTGACATGGAGCTTTCTTTCATTTTGAATTTGATCATCTACAGGAATTTATTTGCGGCCACAAGGACCTATCACCAACCAAATTATGCTGGCAGGGTTGAATATTTTCAGGTGGCTGACCACCTGTCCTTTGTCTTCCTTGTAATTATGACGGGAATGATCACATGCCAAAAATGCTGCGGTAGTATTGGGCCACGAGAGGCTTAAGGTGTCTATGCCAGACAAACACTGTTGAGTGGGGCATGCAAGTGTTAACTGAAGACTTTGTGTTTGAAAACCCTTTAGAGCTGGCTTTGAAGATTAAGGCCAACTATTGCCGGGTGAAATGGTATGTGCTTTTCTACCGCCAAAGCAATTATCAAATAAACTATCGTCTATCATAGCCTCAGATTACCTGTTCGGCTAATCTACTTCAAGAAACCCACTTTACTTGCTGTGGAGTGTATTGACTAGTTCAGATTTACTCCAGAAGTTGAGCTTGGGTTACTGTGCTTGCACTGAAAGTCTTTGTTAGTGTATTGACCAGTATACATCTACAGAAGAACTAGTGAAAGGAAACAACTGAAATTGATCATGGAAGAGTTTTGATAATTTCATTTATTCAAAAGGATCAAATAAGCACATTTATATTCATTTTCTAGTTATAAATGTGGTTATTTTGTACTAAATGCAATTATGTAAATTATTCCAATGACCTTTTTTTTTAATTGGTTGTATTATTGAGGTTGTGTCATTCAGAACTGCATTACTAATTATTGGGCATTTTGGGACTTTTGTGCATTGAAATTTTTTTATTTGGGATTTTATGAATTATGTATTGTGAAGAGTGGCTATGACATTCTTGAAAGGTGGTTCTTTGGAATGTTGACTTTTTAAGATGTTGAGATTTTTATCAGATGCATCTTGAAAATTTCACTATAATTATTCATTATTTGAATTATATATTTAAATATTAAATTGAAATATATATATATATATATATAGAGAGAGAGAGAGAGAGAGAGAGAGAGAGAGAGAGAGAGAGAGTGAGTGAGTGAGTGTGTGTGTGTAAAAATATTTGCCTAGTTTTACACCTTAGTAAAATATTGACAAAAATGTACATATTTTTTACGTAAAAAATTTGACACAAAAAGTCAGCGTTATGAGTGCAGGAATGCCAAAAATAAATTTCTTCTTCGGCACACTAAATTACAAATTGACATGAAAACAAGTATAATGCCAATAAGTATTATAGAGAAGTCATATTCATGATTTCAGAAAAGTCAAATCCTGGTTGTCTTTTTCACTTTGTCACTTTTTTTTTTGTGCTGAAATTTTAAGACATTGTCTCACTCCGACCTGAATTGACAAATTTATAATTAATTTTTTTTGAACTCCAAAAATATTCTAATCTGAAAAATATAATTAACAAATTAAGACATTGCATACTTAATTTTTGATAATTTTTCTTGATAGGCACATATTAATTTTGGTTATGTTTTGACTTTTTTATATTAAATAAAAATTTAAGTAAATAAGTTATTCCAACTTTAAGATACCACATATCTATCATCAAGAGATTACTAACAAGAATCGAATTAAAACTTTTTTTGGCATTGATATAACTTTATCTTATTAATTGAGTCAACTTTTATGTACTGTATTTTGACATTGAATGATTAGAATTTGATATTCTCAAATGCCATTATAAATATTCCTCTCACATAACATGTCACATCTTAAAAATATGGGAACAGGAAAGAAAAGGCAAATAAAAACTTGGGAATAAGTTTCATATCTGCATCATCATATTGGTGCGAATCCTCCAAATAGAACTCTGAAGAATCACAGAAACTGTATCATTTTGCTGTTGCTTCTACCAGCAGATTACGAACTCTCTCTCTCTCTCTCTTTCTTTCTCTTTCTCTATCTCAGCCTGTCACAATAATCAGTTAAGAAGAAATCTCTGCTTTTGACGACCATCTAAAGAGCTGCAGATCTCTGTGTCTGTGGCCCCTCCCCATCATACCCATAAAAGGCTCCCCATTGAAAGTCCTTCTCAAATTGATTGCTTACTGTGGTATCAGGGTCATCCACCATTAAATTGGTAAGGGTTCGATTCCTAGGAAGCCGCTCTCACCGCGGGGACAAATTCACAATAGCGTGGATGCGGGGGCTCATACCTCAACACTTACCAAATCTAGTTTTTGATATAGGTACATATATAAATATGATACATAAATACAGACACTATAACACAATATAATTTAAAGTGTTCGAGTGTAATTTAAAGAATTATGTTATGTTTAATATAAGTGTTGATATGTGTCAGATACATATATGACTAATTTTTGAAATTTATGTATTTTATAAAATGGCATTATGTCTTTGTCCAACATCCACTTTCCTACCTTGAGTCATTGAATGTTGGACACATTTTTTTTCTGAGGAACAATGCCTATAAAGTTCCTCCTATTGGTCTGCTTTTCAGTGTGAGATGCCATTTTTGTCAAGGAGCATATAGGAGTGGTAGTTATCAGTATCATGCATGTATCGAATGGAACTGTGGCATAAGTGAGTCTTTTGGACACCCCATGATCTCAAACATGCACTCTCTAAAAGATTTTGCTTCAATTACTAACTTATTTCTTAAAAAAAAAAGAAGCACAAACACAGGTACAAAAACATAATATAATACAGATATAAAAATGTGATAGACAAAATTTAAAATATCCATATATAATTTAAAATATTCAATCTTATTCATATTTCGGATACTGATCATATACTTTTTTTTAAGTATTTGTGTTTCATAGAAGACATTTGCCAACCACACGATGTGAAACATAGACTCCAAACCATATTTTGCTTCAATATTTGACCTGTTATTTAAGAAACATGGACATTGATAATAACACTAGCATAAAACAGGACATTAATACAAATATCATGACATAATAACATTTAAAATATTTATATGTAATTTAAAGTATCATATTGTGTTTAATATAAAATTCAACACATATCCAATACTGATATAATTACTTTTTTAAAGTATTGTTTTGTAGATTACAACCACTTTGAGAAGTAGGTGGTGTTTGTGGAAGTGGAGCTGTTGGGTGGGAAGAGGGGGTTGAGGAGCTGGTCCTAGAGGGGGGAATAGGCATAACAAAAATAAACAAATGAGTTCATGGGCATTGAATGTGAGGAAGAATGGGCAGCTATTGCCTATTGGTAGAGCAATTGTAGGCAGATGGTGACAGTCGGCCAAACTCTGGAAGAGGTCATTGACATCAAATCTATTATGAAGATACAGAGTTATCTTCTTGAGGACACTTTTCTGAGTAATCCCAAAAAGAGAAGAAACTTGGAAATCCAGTGAAATTACGGAGCAAATATAGATGGATAGTGATAGTCGGCCAAACCTGGAAAGGGCTTCAAGGCAAATGGGAGAAAGTTACAATAATAATAATAGGAGGGAAACAAAGAATTCCTCAGTGAAGCACTAAGGATTTTCACTGAGGCAAATGGTCGAAAAGCTTTGAGGCATTGACTGGTTCTCCCATTTGCGAAAAAGTGGGGACTTTTCATTATTACATGGAGTCGGACACCCCATGTCATGAATAGTGAATTCTTTGTTGCCGCACAAAATTTGCAAGTTACATATTATTTTTTGATTTGTTAACGTGATTTATAACTAATGAGAAGATAATTCTAAACTAGTGGTGGTTGCGATGCCACTTCACTCGGTCTGTGAGTTCCATCCCTTTGGGTGAGGGGGCACCACTACCATCATTGATAACTTAGCATGTACCATAATGAGAATTGATTCTTTCAATATATGTGAATACTTATTTTTATACTGCAAATCCAATTAAGTAACACTGTATATTTAGAATATCATAATTGAATCTCCCACTCTACTTTGATGAATGACTGAATACCCAATCAAGTAACGAATATTCAAAAAACAGTAACAAGTTCAATAGTTAACAAGTTAAACATAGTCTACGATTGATATTAATTTACATTTTATCCAATAACTAAAAAAAATCTATTTTATTACAACACTGGTATCCATAAAGAAACTAGGAAAAAATGCACGAGACCTTATAAACTTTGACCCTTTTGACAACAGTTACCCTGAATTATAAAATTCAAAGAACTTGCCTTAAACTTGCCAAATCTCTACTTCTATTAATTAGGTGATGGACAACTAGTATTATTAATACACTGACGTCATATGATTGAGACATCAAATAAAAAAATTTCATCTCTTTAATTTTGCTCATATTTTCACTATATTTTTTAACATATTAAAATAATTTTCAAAGTGGAAACATGAGAACAAAATTAAAGAGTACAATTTCTTATTTGATTTCCCAATTATATAGTGCCATGTGCATGAAATCACGAGTTAATCACGTATTGCTCATTATTGAATTAACAGAAGTAGAATAGAAAGTACAATTAAAAAATTTGACTAAGTTTAAAGACTAATTTTTCAAACTTTATAATTCAATGTAGCTGTTTGTAAGAGGATCAAAGTGTAAAAATATTTTGGGTGTATTTTCTAAAAAATTTATGGTACCAAAAAAAAAAATATTCCTCTATCATAAGTCATGAAACATTGGCGTGAACTATTGGCGCAAAGGATTTTAGGGTAGCCATTGTCTGTTTGTTAGCAAAATAGCAAAGGCTAGCTTCAGCTGTGTTCCATTATCATGCTTTTTTGTGGAATCTCATTCCTTTATAGTATAAGTAATCATTATTGATAAAAAAAAGACATAAATTTTGCACATTTATAAATAATTATTAAATTATTTATAGTATAAAAATTTTTAACCCTTAATTTTTTTTCAACGATGATGATGTATCTTAAACTTTTAAGCTTTTGTGGATGTGAGAGAGAGAGAGAGAGAGAGAGAGAGAGAGAGAGAGAGAGAGAGAGAGAGAGAGAGAGAGAGAGAGAGAGA
>JASKGM010022527.1:0-29204 GCA_034509205.1 Ceratonia siliqua | reverse complement strand
CCACTGCTCATCAGATTTCAGCAGAAACTTGCACCCTCAGACACTGTGCCAGGCTAGCCTCCAACTCCAAAGAGGACCACCTTACTTTTCATTTTGCATTTGATTTCCATATTTATATTAAACACAATTATATTTGTGAAATATATTAAATTAACATTCTATATAAATGCACTTAATTTTTTCATCCTGTTAATTGCATGACTATTCATAGCATTACTGTAAGTTTCAAAGTTATTTTTTGGTCCATTTCGTCTACTGGAATTTAAACTCTTAATCATCAGTTTTAAAAATGACTCTAATGTATATCATTAAGTCAAAAATTTATTAATATGAAAGATTTTTTATTATTTATTATTTATTTATGTTTTGTGTAGTAGAAATTTATATTTAAAGTAGACTTAATGGAAGGTTCTAATTTTTAAAATACTCCATTTTAAAATTTAATAAATTAATATAAAATAAAACTTCATTATGTATAATTTAAAAATATAACATTCTTAATAGTGTCACTGATGACAAATATATAGGGTCGTGTTTCGAGCTCTCCACCATTAATTGGGAAGAAAATGATGTCAGTGAGCTTTGAGAGGTACGCTGTACGCTTCTTAAGGCTAATTGCTACAACACTAAGGATGCAGCAGCTAATTGCTAAATATATAGTACTCTAATTATTAATTAACACTCTGTTTCTGAAGCAATTATTCCAAAGTTATTCAGAAAAATGGAATCAAACTGCCAAACTGCTTCTAACTCTGATGCAGCCTTATTAACTTGTTAATTAGGGCATGTTTGTAAGTTTGAAAAAGAAGGGAAGAGAAGAGAAGGAAATGAAAGAAAAACAAGAGGATGAGAATAAAGGAAATAAATTAATTAATTTACATTAATTGCAGCCTTTGAAAATAGTGAATAATATAATAGTTAATGATTGATTTCTTCTTGATAATCTCCTAAATTAGAGGGTGGAGGACTTCGGAGGATCAGTAAAAATTCCTTCATTTTCCTCCTATTTTTATTAAAAAACTCTTAAATAAGGAAAATGTCATTTAAGTCTAATCTTTCCTTTCCTTTTCTTCTCATCTATTATTCTCAATCCAAACATACCCTAGGGATGGTGCTTATTTGTAAAGATAAGAATTAGAGGGGTAAAGTGGTAGCTCTGAGGTATACTTCGATGGCTAAGTTAGAGTCAAATATTTCTTTCCTATCCTTATCTTGAAGATGACCCCCTTATATAATAGTAATTAATGTGGAAAAGGATATCTAGGTATTTTCCAAATGTCAGATAATAAAATCCATAGTTCTTGAAGAAATATTTACAAAATCCTTATACTTATCTATGTGACAAAGCACAAGTCCATGATAAGCTTTATCCAAAAGGGCAGTTTACAAGATTCTGGGCCAAGTTAGGTTAACCTTGACTATGCAGGACAATCGATTAGTATGAAATAGTATCAAAATTTATATCATCCTATGACATCCTTATATCATGAATGATACATTAGGTGGGAGTATGATGGTATACCAAATTTCTCTCAAAATATCACATGGTGTGTTGAGAGTATGATATATTAGGTCCAAAGTGTAGGGTGGCATAGTGATGATGGGAGGAGTGTGGCAGACAAGGCAGGGAAATGGGGGCCTCACTCTCTTCCACAGATTGTTCTGGTCTTCTTTCTTTTTGTGGTCTGTGCTGTGCTGTTCTAAGCTATGCTCTATGCTATGCTATGGCGCACTTATTTGAAGTGGATCAGAAATGTTTCTGTACCTGCTTCTGCTACACAACAACAAATGGGGTAAGGCCACCACCAATTATTTCCCTCTTCCTCTTCTCCTTTTCTCCCTCCCACTTGCTCCTTCTGGCCTGTACTAAGTAATTCCGCATTCACCCCACACCATCCTTTTATGTTCCTACATTTACCCGTACACTGTCTCAAACAAATATTGTACCTTACCATATGTAAATATCCACCTCCTTAACTTGTGACCAGTGGAGTATATTAATATCATTCATGTGTAGTGATTAGACGTACTATTATAAATTTAAATTATAGTTTTATCAACCTTTTAGAGTTTACACAAAAAAAAATTATTACGAATTTTTTTAATTTATATTGAAATCTGATCAATTTATTGAAGTATGTATAAATTGTCTCAAATACCATCTAATCAAATTGCAATTTAAAAAAAAAAAAACGAACCTATGTGCATAAAAGATTTGTACTAAGATGTGATAAGGTAGGTGGATGAAAAATAAAGGTAGATTGTTCTTTTTACACATTTATATGAGAACCAAATGTTATTTCAAAAACAAAAAGAGTACCAAATGTTATATTATCAAACTTCAAGAGATATTATGGTAATTTACTCTTAAAATTTTGCTAATAATTAGGGTAATGAAAGTTGATGTGTCACCTAAGTATGCTTAGTTACCACCATGTGGTTTTAGAGTTATAGTCCCTATACTTTCGTTTATTTTCAATTTGGTCCTTGCATACATAAATCCTGAACTCTAAACCCTAAATCCCAAACCCCAAACTATAATACTTAAATCTTAAACCCTAAACTATAAACTCTAACTCTAAACCTTAGTCATCACTATATAGTTTTTAATTTAGTTCTTACACTTTCATTTGTTTTTAATTTAGTCATTGCATAAACTCTATATCCTAAACTCAAACCCTAAACACGAATTCCTAAACCCTAAAGCCTAAACTCCACAAACTAAACATTCTTAAATCCAAAGCCTTAAATTTTAAATTCTAAACTCTATACAGAACTATAAACCTTAACTTTAAACCATAAACTCTAAACACTAATAACTAAACATTAAGCCCTAACCACTCAACACTAGACACTATGCTGTAAACTATAAATCCTAAACTCTAAACACTACATTTTAAATCTTAAACTTTAAACCTTAAACTCTCAACCCTAAATATTAAACTCCAAACACTAAACACTAAACATCAAACCCTAAATACTAAACATTAAACCCTAAGCACTAAACACTAAATACGAAGTACTAAACCCTAAACCCTAAATCCTAAACTTAAACACTAAACACTGAACATGGGGGTTAGGTCTAGGTTATAGAGTTTAGGATTTAATATTTAGTACTTAATGTTTAGTGTTAATGGTTTAGGTTTTAAGGATTAAGATTTATGACTTAGGATTTAGGATTTAATATTTAGTGTTTAGAGATAGGGTTTAGGATTTACTATTTAGTGTTTTGGGTTTAAGGTTTAAAGTTTAGGGTTTCGAGTTTAGTATTTAAGGTTAAGGTTTAATATTTAGTGTTTGGGGTTTATACAAGGACTAAATTAAAAACAAATGATAGTGTAAAGACTAATTGAAAATCACGTGGTGTTGATTAGACAGAATTTGATGACATGTTAACTTTTGTTATCTTAGTAAATTTTTAAAAGCGTTATAATGGATATGAATGATAGTGGCCTAATTAGAAACATTTGTAAATTATAAAGAGTGTTTAAAATGAATTATAAAGACCAAATTGAGAACTTGATCAAATTAAAAATACCAAATGTATAATTAAAATAATTGAATATAATGTTTTAAGTTTAAAATAGCCATCTCTTAAAAAAATGATTTCTTTTAGGGTTTGAACTCAACTTTTTGTCAAGAGGAATTTATAGTATTACTAATAAAATGTTAATTGATAAAAATTTCGTTTTTTGAGTGTTAACACTTTGCCATGTTACCTTCAATGCAACAAAATGATTTTAATTTTTGGTGAGAACAAAATTTAGAAAGGTAAATAAATGATCCATCTCTAAGATAATGTACAGCGCAAGAAATATGAGCCCAAGTCAGTGTAAAATTTGTCTGTATACATTAGCATAAGTTATACAAATAACGAATGAAAATGTATTACTTCTATGAGTTACATCATTATTATTATTAGTAGAACATAAAGAAAAACTAAGTAAAACAATATATTTATTACATTTGGTTCTAAACATTTGTTTTTTGTAACATTTCTCATTATTTTCACCTTCACATATCAGATTAAAAAATGTTACTAAAGAAAATTCAAATAATATCCTCTCTATTTACGTATTTGATTAATTTTCTCATCAAATATATATTTATTCCCTTTCAGTCAAGCAATTTTTCATTATATTCAAATACTTAGGACTGGAAGTGAATACTGGCCCATTATAAATGAGCAGGAGTCCAAGTCAACAAGTTATTGGGCTGAAAATATGATTGTCTCTGACTGGCAGCCCAGGCAATATGGTCCCATATATTCTCACGAGTCCTTGTGTAGGTGCAGGTTGTGCAGCTACCTGGTGCCGATTCTCTTTCCTTTCTCCCATGGCCCTGGAAGCTTACGCAGCAGCAAACCCAGACAAAATCCAAACCGACGTCCTCATAAAAGCCAGGGAAGCTTGCTATAAGGTCTCTTACTTCCCAATTCTTCAAATTTATATTTATATTTATATATAATGGGTCTATGTTTCTTTCTCTCCGTCTTCTTGTTTTACTTGTTCTTCTTCTACATGTTCATGGGTTTTTCAATGAACTATGGAGACTCATATGTGATTTGATTCATTCAACAAGGCTCGAGATGCTTTCTTTGCGTGTCTGGAAAAGGAATGCGACAAGAAGCCCACAGAAATTGCTTCGGTTGGTTTGTTATATCCTGTAGAATGCAAACAATCAAGGGATGAATTTGTCAAACGATGCCGAGCTTCTTGGGTAAGATACCCGTCTAATTGTTTGATCTTTATTTCTTAAATATATGATCTTTTGGTAATTGTGAATGTTAATCTTTTGCTAGGTGAAACATTTCGATAGGCAGTACTGCCAGAATAAGAGGGTTCAGAGGCTTTTGGATGACAAAGAGTCGAGGAGAGGTCCGTTGTTGCTCCCACAGCCTTACACTTTCAAGCCCGTTGCTTAAATTTTTAATTTTTATGAACCATACTTATAGTGGATCATTTTATGCTTGTTTTTTTGGTTGTACCTCATGACGATATAGGATTAATGGCCTTTAATGTGGAAAATGATTTCTTTACACGAATATAATTAATATTAGGTATCAAATTGCTTCGAGCTTACTATTGATATTGGGTAGAGTGACTTTTGTTATGAAACAGTAAAAACCAGTCTCTAGGAGCAAGCAAACAAGTGGCAACGTAGAAAGTGTAATTAAGTGAAGGATACCCTTATTAGGTTGAGTTTATTCATTTTGGCAGGGGTATAAAGATCGTCTTCGCCCCTGTGGAGAATGGAAGTGATCTTCATGGTCTTCCTGTGGGTGGATGTGGCATACTTATCAGAGTCAGTCACAGGAACAAGTTCTAGAGTTTTAATGATTTGCAGTATTGCTGTATCTTAACATTTTTTTTCCTATTCTTCACGTTGTTAGCATTAGTAATTAATTTGAACCTGATAAGATGTATTTCTTGCCTCAAGACTTTGACCGTTCATAATATACAAGCGTTAACACATTCTAATAATTTCCTTTTGTTCACATGGATCGTTTATTTGATGACTTGTGTTGTGGGCTACTAAACATAGGGCATCTAGGCAAGAGAAATAATTGAGAAAACCCTCACCTAGTTTAGGTTTTTAATAAGTATAGTTCACAATCCATTGTTTGCGTTATCTAAATTCTGTACAATAAAAATAGTGCACGTTAAGCCTGAATCCCCTGGTTTGAGGTTGATGCTATGGTGGTTCATATGAACAGGTTACCTATGTGGAAGTTTTTCTTTTGGTGAATAACATGTTTAAAAATGAACAATCTTGTTAAACTAACTTAGAAATCATTCTAGCAACAAAAGAAAAAAAACTTGGAAACATTCATATTGCAAAATGATCAACCCTTTAGTGTTCAAGGGACAGAAAAAAGCATAACTTAAAGAAACGCTGATGTATGAAAGTTATGTAGAGGTGATGAGATCTTAGGATGCATCACCTACTCTCTTCAGTCCCTCCTCATCGTCTGCATCTTATTCATGCCAAACCCTAGGCCCCACCTAAAATTCCCATTCCTTCTTACTTACTGATTTATGTTGGTGGAATGCCTCTGAAGCTAAAACCTGTAGTTTCTCTTGCTTCCTTGAAGGTTTCTTCTTGCCTCCAATGTCATGCCTCTTGTCTATGGATTCCCAGAAAATTCCCATTTTGGCTGAAACTAAGAATTACATGTTAAATATCCTAGGTTGGAATATGCACAATTATTTCAATCTAATAATTGTTTGCCGTGCAGTAACATGTTCTTAATTCTTTATGATTTCCTTGAAATTAATAATTTGATGAAGATTCTGCAAAGAATATATAATTGGACTACGAACAGATTTATTATATGTGCTCCACGTGTGAGTTAGTTGTCTCATCCCCCTTCTAATTAGTAATATATGAAAATTTCGTTTGATATATGACGGATATTTATCTGTTTGCAATATATGCAATTTACCTATGCCTTTTCTTTCTTCCAAACCTTCTGAACAAAAGTCCATCCGGGGAATGCAGTTAATGCCTTTACTATATGACTGCTTGGATTGATGGCCACTGGGGGAAAAATAGCTAAAATAGATGAAATGCCAATGATTAATTGTACCAAACACAAAATCCTTGGACTCCCCATTATAATTTGCTTGTTAGATTGTTAAAATATGTGTGATTAAAATTAGGATAGATACCCAGGAATGATCTTTTCAGGGTTTCCATGCAAATGAGAAATTATAGGGTTTGTGAAATAGATGTGTTTGTTGAAGGGGAACACCAAAGGCAGCATCTATCTTCATTAAGAGTGAAATTCAAATGATACAAGTACTTTTAGACTTTTAGTTACTCTTCCATTGAGCCTAAATATTATTTATTCTTAGGATTTGTGTGGGGAAGAAGTCACTGAGTGGCAGGGATATTTTGGAAAATGAAATACAGATTTTTTTAATTTGGTGTACAGAATTTATTATTCTGAACCCAGTTGCAGCTTGTAAAATCAGTTGCTTTGGATATGTTGTTAAATATCACTAAGAGGGGAAGGGCAGCTTGCATATGTTCAAGACTCAGTTATAGAGTTCAGTTCTGTAATTTTTTTATGGAAAATAATAATTGGAGAGTGGTGCCTTTTCAGCAGCAGTTAATTGTTGAAGGAACCGTTTCTTCCTTTTAACGACAGTGGTGGTGAGGCAGATTTATCTTAGAGATAAGAAACTTAGAAGTATAATTTTCTAAAGAAGAAATTTTTAGTGGTAGCAGACTTTGATCATGGTTTCTCCACTGTCTTGCTTCTATATGGTTTCAAGCCTTATATGCAAACTTGGGAGTATTAAAAGTTTGAAAGAAATTAAGATCCTTCCATAAGAAAGAGAAATTAAGATCCGTTGGGCATGGTGAAAGTAAGTTTCCCCTGTTCGCAAATTCTAAAATTTAAATGGAAATATTTAGGGGATTTTTCTTGCATGGACTGGGTTTTCATAGATTCAGGCAATCATTAAGTGTTATATCATGTGTAGGATTCAGCAAAATCATATATGGTATGGGTATAGGAAGTATAAACAGTAGCATAGTCTTGCATAGGATACAAGAAGACATGAGACACGAAATACGAAAAATTTTAAAAAATGCATAACACATGTATATATATTAAACAACACAAAGAGAATTCATATTCATATTTTATCAAGATATTGAACATTTACATGATATTTTCTCTCCAAAAAAATGATATGAACTCTACTTGTATGACATATTACTATCTTTTTCAGAAACAAATATAATTACAAGGGATATTATTAAATTATTTTAATACATCTCTTCAATTTGACTATTTGAGTGTATTTTTAATTTGTTTAATAATATATATATATATATATATATTCTAAGGAAATAATATAGAGATATTTTAGGAATTTTTTTGTGGGTGGGGCCCATTCTTGAATTCAAAATAACAAAGAAAAAATATAGTTGTGACCGAGTCGTATCAATCGTGTGTCCGAACCATGTTAACCGTATGTCCAACCCAATTTTTTTTTTTGAATATTTTTGTATGCGTGTCAGACATATATCATGATTATGTCGACACTATTTCCCTGACCTAAGAGTATCAACATGCAGAAACAAGCATCAAATGCCTTATAAGTACCCATTGATGAGCTGGGTCTATCAGATAATTTAATTTAATGCGTTTATGTTCATGCATATGGATGGATGGATGTTAAATAACAAAATTATGAATATCTCTTGGCAAAATGTTTCTGCAGATGCAATGTTGCCTAAAATTTAAACCCATGTGCTTGTATGTTGACATGTAAGAAACCTACTGATATGGAGGAGATCTAGTAAATCATGCTTCCAAAATATTGATTTCTTATCCTTATTTGCCTGCTCTCTGTTTCTGGTTTAAATTATATGATTAGTTTAAAGAGCTTGGTTCTTTACACTCAGATTCAGTCAAAATCTTGAGATGGCCTCATTTTCTAATCCATTAATGGTTAACTTGAAGTAAGAGGTTAAGAATGAAATGTATTATTCTATAACTTATAAACCCAACAATGAACTGAAAAAGTTATTCAATCATGATTTAATATTAATTAACTTCAATGACTACATTAATGATTAAATTTGATGAAGTTATTATTAATAATAAAGTTATTTTGCTACATAAGTCACAAGATTCATCTAGTAAACCTCAAAAGGTTGGTTTAGTGTGTAATTCTCACATAAGATGTGTGATTATGGGCAAGATTTAGAGATTTAAATAGTTTGTTAATTTTTTGAGATCATGTCATAAGTATTTTCTTTTACGTGAATAACTTGTCGATAAATTAATTGAGATGCGAGCAAAATGTCTTTGAACACCACTTTGATTGCAATAAAAAAAGTGAACTAAATCTGAACCTCTATATCTACGTTGTATTAAAATTTAAACAACAATTATGGATAGCATCTGCTAGGGTCAGGAGAAGGAGAAACTTTCAATTTTATCTTCACCAACCTTCTTTTGGGCTTTCTAGGACACTAGCATTTGGAATTCGGACTGTTTAGATCAGGTGAATTCTACAGTAGGATTTAAATTTTTTTTTTGTTTTTTAAGTTTTTAAAAATGTTTATTTTAAGAAATAATTTTAAAAAAATAAAAAATATTTTATAACAAAAATATTATAAAATAAATAAAAAAACAAAAAAAAATAATTACTTTTCATTTATTTTTATATTCTTTTAAATTATTTCTTAAAATAAAATATAAAATACTTAAAAATAATTAAATCCTACTCTTGTAGTAAGGATACTCACAGAGTAAGATAGATTTCACCAACAAATAATTAGATATCAGTTTATCCAAGTCAAATGTCCGATGACTTAGAGTGTGTTTGATTTTAGTTTATTTTCATTTTCTTATTTTGAGTTCATAAAGCTAATTTATTTTTGAATTTTTTTTAAGAATGTGTTTATTTTCAATGTTAATTTAATTTAATTTTTTTATATAATATTAGCATAATTTTTTTTTTATATTTTGGGTGATTCTATGATCTATCACATCTTTTTTTCTTAATAAGTCATGAGTATGGTTGTTCATTAACAATAGTTTTATTCATACATCATCTTTATACCTCTAATTGCAACTATTGATTTAATATTAAAAAATAATAATGATAAATGATAAATAAAAAAAAATAATATTTATAAAAATAATGTAAAAAAATTAATATACAAATAGCATTTCTCAATTTGTTAATAATGTAATTAGAATAAAGTCTATTCATTTATTATTAAGAGTAATTTGAATAATAGCCATATTATGAAACCTCCAATGTATGATGTGATCAGCAACATGATATATGCTGACATGGTAAATATTGTAAAATTTCTCTTTGAACAGAGTTTTAAAAATGTCATTTTACTTTCTTTTTTTCAAATCACTCTAATGTTTTTTAGAAGATAAAAAAAGACATTTTTATCATTTAAAAAAATTAAATTATAGTATTTACAAATTAAAAATAGTTTTAATAATGCAAACAAATTTTATATTTATTTTTTTAAATTAAAAAAGAGAAAATTACCTATATTAAATTCTTAAATAGTATCATGGTTCATAATTTTTTTTGTCTTTTTAAAATAATAATTAGTATTATAAAGTAATTATTATGTCATGGTTATACTATTTTTTATAATTAAATAATTTTTTATAAAACATATATATATATATATATATATATATATATATATAGTACATAGAATTTGGTGGCCAATGTAATAATTTAGAAAACAACCTTAGGGACTAACGTCTCTTTTTTTTTATTTTTTTAGTTTTTTTTAAATTTTTTTATTTTTTAAAATATTTTTAAATTTTTTCTAAAATTTTTACATTCCTTTTACTATTTATCTATATTTTTATTTATTTATTTGTAACTTAAAATTTTTTTTAAAAAATACTAAAATATTTTATAATATAAAAAATACTTAATTAATTTTAAAAAATTAAAAAATATTAAAAAGCTTAAAATATATATATATAACTCCCCGCCCCCATACGGTTTATTCGGTTTTACAAAACCAGTTGTCAGTTGATGACTTCCACTTTCCCCATTATAGACGTGGGATGATGTCACATTGCGACAACGTCGTCGTCTAGATGGATAAGCTTGAGGGATGCTGTCTCACCACGCGCTTTAGTGGGATCCACACGCTCAAATCTAAATTACTAGCTTCCTACAGGGCCGTGTTATTCACGCGCAACTACCCCAAGGTCTCAACTCCGTACCTGTAAGACACGGTTCTTAGTTGTTGCCCACCCTCCTCTCATGTTCCTTCACACTGAGATTATCTACTGTTCAGTGTTTCTTCACCTAACTCAGTTTTTATTCATTTTAATAAACTAATAATATAATAAAGAATACAATCTTTTGATCATTTTTTTATACTTTAAAATAATTTTATAAAACATTAATTAGATTAATTTTATTAATAAATATAAATAAAGAGTAACTTACTTTTAAAATATTTCAATCACATTAACAATTCAAATTAAATAAAATGATTTTTGGGTGTTTGTAAATTTTAATAACTTCTCATTAATAAATTTCAATTATAAAAATAAATAATACCATTATACTTAAGAATGTAATGAACCGAGTTATTTATGAACTATCCAAATTCATCTCATTAAAAACTCAAATTTGGCTTGGTTTCGATCGTCCAGTAATTTAGGACCCATAATCACACCATTTCATTGTCCCATAAATTTTAAAAACATTTATCTCAGTTTCAAACATTTTATAAAATGATTTTATTAAATATATGTCTATTCAAGAATATTAGTTCCAGTAATATATTTGTAACACTAAATTTTAATTGACTTTAATTTTAATATTAAAAGTGTAAACCCTCTATCACTTTTTCTGACCTTAAAATATTATTTATAAATAAAAAAATAGAGTAAATGTCTTAAATAAGAAAGTTATAATTAAATTTATTAAGCGGTTATTAATTTTTTTTGTAAAGAAGGATGTTGATAGTCTAGGAATCTAGGATTTTATACAATTAGTTTCAAGTTGTGATTAGAAGGGATAGACGATAAAGATGAGATAGAAACACCATTACGTAAACTAAACAGGATGCTAACCACAATACACTTACTCATTATACTATATTCACTTATCACAACCAGCAACTTGCCAAACCATTATGTGCTGAGGCTGATGCCCATGCTATGTTTTCTCATCATCTCTCATTACATCAATAGCTTAAACTCAATTCATTAAGTGTGCAATAATACTATGTTATTATTATATTATTTTTGTTAAGATTGTGGCACATAATATTTTTTATTTAAAGTAACAAAAAAAGATCATGAAATAATTTTTATGGAGATAATATGTACTACGTTTTTTTTAAAAAAATATCTTTATAATTATAAGGAATTTTTTTAAATGGTAATTGTTATGTTAAATAATTATAATTGAATAAGAATTTTTTATGCATATTTCAAAGTAATTAAAGGACAAAACTTTACCAAATTGGACACGTCAAGTTGCAAGGGAGCCATTTTCCCTTTGACTTGGAAACCTATTTCCATCGTGCTGCATTTTGATTCTTTCTCTTTCCAAACTCCTAAGAAGTTCGATCATTTAAAAAGAACAGTTAAAAGGCACACAACCACTTAAAGCTGCCACTCCTTTTCGGATATAAACCCCTCATTATTTCCTAATTATTCATTTATAATTTGGTTAGCTGTCATCAAATACTATAATAATCTTCATTGAACAATTAAAAATAAAAAGCCAGTACATGACATGGAAAAGACACAAAGGTCAAGAAAAAGATGAACTGCAAAATTAATAAAGAAAAAAATAGATAAAAAGGATGGAGAGGGTGCAGAGTCTTGATTCGCTTGTTGAAAGTTAGCATCTGCCTAAAGTCTACGTAAATACGGCGTCGTCAAACACCCCCTCCTGACGCATTATTTTCGTAGACTTTAGACCGCCCTTTTTTTTGGAAAAAATCCACGTCATTTTCTATTTTTCGTCTCTTTATGTCCTTTTGTCTCCTTCACACCAAAAGTCAGCCAACGTCCTTCGTCATCAGACTCATCACGGCTTCGAAACGGAGGCAGCGTCTTTGACGGAGCTGTCCCCACCGCCGTTACCCACCGCAGCTGACTGCACTGTCAACACCGACACGTTGGGAGAAGACGGCCCTTCCCCGTTGGATCCCATGAACGGATTATTGTTGGCGGCGGCGGCGGTGTTTTGATGGTTGATCAATGGGTTCCTGGAGTGACAGGTGGCGGTGGAGATAGCGGTAGCGAGAGAGATGGGCATGAGGCAGAGACCCTTGCCTTGAAGGTACTGCATGGCGGAGCCCATGTCTTCCTGCATGAGCTTGGCCACCTGGTGCTCGGTCATAGTGATGGTGTCATTGGAGGAGGAGGAGGCCGTTTGGTTGGCGTTGGAGCTTCTGTGGAGGGCCCCACAGTTGGCCGTGGCTTGGATGCAGTCACCACCGCCTCTTCCCTGCAACAACACACACAAATCACTTAATCACCACACGATTGATTGTAGATAGAAAAGAGTTAAAAGAGAGAAAAGAAAAGAAAAGGGGTTTGGGTTGGGGCGTGAAAGGGATCAACAGGGAAAGAAAGAGAAAGAGAAAGAGAAAGAGAAAGAGAAAGAGCAAGAGCAAGTGAGTGAGAGAGAGAGAGAGAGAGAGAGAGAGAGAAGGAATCTGAGAAAGTGGGCACGCGTGCTGCTTTTTGGGATTTTGTCGTTTTGTGGTGATTGAAAAAGGGAGGGGGGGGGTGGGTGGGAGACTGGGAGTGGGAGTGGGAGTGGGAGTGGGAGAAGAGAGAAGACTGAGTCCGACAATTTTGAAACATGATGCCCAGTATGATCCATATTTTCTTCATTCCTTTGTTTCTGCTTTCCATTTCTTTTCCTCATATTTTTCTTTAAACTTCATCCATATTCTTATACAAATTTTATTAATATCAGTATATTTATATTTAACGAAAAAATTAAAATATAATAACTTGAATTTGAATTTAGATATAATTAGTTTAATATATGTTGAGGTATGACCTCTACATTTTTGTTATTTTTTATTTGTTTTTACAGGCACGTTATGTGCATCTGAGAATGGCTCCACAGGATCGAACCCTATACCTTATGTTAAAGGCGAGGTCAACCCTGGTATCACTTGAGCTATAAGAATGCAGAGGTTCATGCATCAACATAAAAGTGGTATTCGAGGTAAGGATTCGATCTTGAGGAGTCGCTCTCAAATGTGCATTACGTGTTTGCGGGAGATAAATAAATAATAACAGGAATGCAGAGGCCGATGCCTCAATAATATAAATAATATTATGATGATTAATTACCTCAGATGACATATCGGCAACAAGGGGAGCCACAGCAGCTGCACCGCCCAACCTGCTCATGCTCAGAACCTGTAATTAACCAGTGGAAGTTTAATGTGAGAAGCCCATACTTAGAATAAGCTAGCTATAATTAGTTTGAATAAACAATTCAAAGCTCGAGGAATATGGAGCAGTAGGAAATTGGAAGAGAACCTCACCTTAACTTGGAGCTGTAGGAACTTCACATAATCGATGATCTCATCCAGCATCGACGCCTTGTCTGTCTGTCATTCCACAAACCAAACGAATATTTCTAATCAACACAAGTCAATTCTTCCTTCTTCTTCTTTTAATATTAAAAAAATAAAAATTCTTTATATGGATTCCAGTTTTTTGACTAAACTATCCCACTCCCATCCTGTGAGATACGTTCGGTTCTTCGTATGTTTTTTCATGTCTCTCCCCGGTTTCTTCATATGACATTTACATACATGACGGTAAGTACTAATTTAAGGACTGAATTGCCCCTACAGTTGATAGTGAATTACGGTATTGGAGTGATTATTAATTTTAACTTTTAATTAACCAAGAAATGAATAATTAGAGATAAGGGGCTAACCTTGTTGGCATTGGGAACCAGTTCCTGCAAGGCCTTCATTCTCTCTGCAATTCTCTCCCTTCGTAACTGCCACACACATTATTCCCAACCAGTTTCAGAATCATAACAAACGCAAGAAAAATCCACGTTACACCCTATTACTTCTCTGTTTGTTTGCCCAGAAAACGCAAGAAAACAAAGAGATTCTGTCCCTTTCTGAAGATTTTAATTATTCTGCCCCTCCTCACTGTTGATGATTGATATCATTTTCGAAAATAGTCCTTGGACGTTGTAAAAGGCATACGATACGGAAAATGACACCTGAATGAAATTATTGGCTCGATTTTCTCGACAGCCAAACAAGTTTAATGAAGCCAAGAAAAAGTCGTAGAAACAGTACCCTCTCTGCGATGCTGTGTGGGTCCGTCGCTTGACCTCTCCTCGCCCTAACTCTCTGCCTCGGTTGTGCCGAAGTACCACTCGCCGGAGCTTGGTTCGTTGCGGCCCCTGAAGTTCCGAAGTTCTGCCCCTGCATCGCCCCTCCCTTTGATTCAACAATCAAACAATATAAGAAAATTGGAATAGCCCAATATCATTGGCAATAGACATGAAAAAACGAGAGAAAAATTTAAGACAAAAATAGAAGAACCTGAGGATGATGAAAATGCTGAGTCTGATTTGAGGCTTGACCACCGCCATGCAGAGAACCGGCGAACCCGTTATACAGAGCTTGAACTGGACCCTCACCGGCCTATGAAAATTACCCACAAAATTCTGTGAAAACCACACTATAAACCATCAAGAACACTTGTATTTAAACTTAGTACATGAGCAGTCTCACCGGATTGGGAGATTTAAACGACGACCCATCCACGACGTCGTTTCGAGAGCGTTCAAAGTCTCCGCCACCCAACGATAACGGCATCGGAAGAAGCCCGGAATCTCCGGCGCTTGATGAGCCTAAACCTCCGGCCCCAGCAACACCTCGAGACATCAGAAGCTGCTGCTGAGCCTGAAGCATCAAAGCCGCCGTCGACTTCGCAGCGGGTGAGCAGCCACTGATCTGGTGGTTTCGGAACTTAGTGGCCAAGCTTGCGTGCTCATCATACTGAAACGCAACATTCTCCGCGTTAGGCGGCGCCGTATCGTCCAAAAGATCTCTGGGCTTGGTGTCGGCACTGGTGGCGTTAACGTTGATGTGGACGGAATTGGAGGGTTGAAGGTCCCACAAGGGCTTGGGGTCGGGCCAGGAGCATGAAGGAAGGTTGGAGAGCATTTGGTCGAGAAAATCGTCATGGGAAGTGGGGTCGAAGTGGGAGGAGCTGTGGCTGAGCTGAGAAGGAAGCATCTGAGAGTTTTGGATCTGGTGGTTGTTATGGAGGTCCTGGAGAGAAATTTGAGTAGAGTTTAAGAGGGAGTTTATCCCTTGCATTTCTCTGCTACAAGGCTGCATAATTATTCACTGTTGAGATTAGTTTCAGAGTTTCAGAGAGAGAGAGAGGGAGAGAGGGAGAAGGCTGAGACTTGAGAATCAGCGTCAGGTCTGAAAGTGTGGAAGTTTGAGGAGTGCAGAGTAAATTGAGAGGTTCAGGGGAGGAAGAGGAAGAGAAATGGAGAGTGAGTATGAGAGAGGAAGAGAAGTGGAAAGACGAAAAAAGCATTGCGCTTTGGGGTTTGAGGAGAGGAACTGTGTATTCTCTATCACTCTTTAATGTTAAATACGTAGCAGAAGATCCGGTTTTTTTTTTTTTTTTTATTCTTTTCTTTCTCCCTTCAATTCAACCGAGGTAATTATAAAATTAGATTTAATTTATAAAAAATATATAAATTAAATTAATTCTATCCAAAAGTTTATAAAAAATTATGACTTGATTTGAATGATGACTACTTTTATTTATAGCAACCGAGTTTAGCATAGTTTCTAAGTAAAATGATGACCCTTTAATGGCATCCTAGGAGGAAAAAAAGGTTAATTCTTTTGAATAGTGACAATTGATAACTTTCATATAATGATCATTTTTTGATCTCATAATTTGAGAAAATATATATTATTCTTGTAATGATTTTATGCAGCCAAAACATGATATGATCAACAGCCGAATTTGGGCTTGTATGATTTAAAACAAAAAACCATATCTTAATTCAGATACGTAAATGGATACACAAATATATATTGCAATTTAATACCATAATATAAAAAGCATTGAAAACACACAGTGTTGGACATTTTAAGAAACAAATAGTAAAATATTATGATTTTTTTGTACAAATAATGATAGAGAATTTTAAATTTAAAACTTCTTATAAATCACTAAACATCTATCAAACCTAATAGCTTTAAGATTTTTGTACACCATTTATAGGGTTTAGGTTTATGGGATTATCGAGACTCTCAAAGCTTATTAGTACTTCTTAGTAACAAATTATTTTTAAAATTTTTAATAATACTTATTTATTAATTTACTTTATAAATTCATTAAATTTCAAATTGTCCATTCACACTTTTTATTAACTCAATCACTTATACAATTAAAATTTTATTTATTGTTAGAGAAACCATTAGTCTTTCAACTCTCCTATTCTTCCTTTCAATTCTTCTTTTTCACATAGTTACAACTTGTTTATGGTGATTTAACTTTTCATATAATTAAATGGCGGTGGAATATCAAAATATTGATAAAAATATATTTTTTAATTGGATTATTTGCTCTAATAATCATTGTTTTGAGAATCGGAATGGTTAGTAGGATCGGGTACAAAAAATCAGTCAAAACTCAGTGAATTGGCTTTGACCAAGCTAGTAAAAATTGAGAGAATTGGGCAGGTAAGTGGTTCTTTTGGTTCTTAAGTTTCCTTCTTGAAGAGATAAGAAGAAGAAAGAAAAATCTCCAAGAATGGCACCATTCACAGTTAATGAAATAATTTTCTCAAAACAAAAGGCTGAGTGAGAAGTAAAAAATAACAAAACGAGAGCAAATTTATGTGAACTCAGATGACCCAATTATGCTTCGTCTCTTGTTGATGGAAAGGCGGATGGGGTAGTGTAGAAGAGGAAGAAGAAGAAGAAGAAGAAGAGAAATGAAAGAAGGAGAAGCAAAGGAAGAGAGAAAACCAAAAAATGAGTGTTGTCCTCATTAATTAATTGTGAGATATGAGTCTCATGACTTTTTCTCATTGTGTATACAAAGCATAAAGCCTTGCAAGCTAGAAGCGTGCACTTACCAAAAACAAGGGGGGTTTTTAGCTTTTTTTTTATTTGTTTATATTTTAAATTCTTATCTCATTCTTTAAAGTTAAAAGATATCATTTATCCCTTTTTTATCTATTAAAAAAAGTACAAACGTGATTGTCAGTAGTCTTCTTAAATTTTTATATTCTTTTTAATTTTTTTATATATTTAATTATATCATAAAAATTATAAATTTATTTTAATTGTAATACAATTATTTAACATTTATTATTTAATGATATTTTAAGTATATTAATATTTATTATTAATTATGTTTATTTTAACTAATTAATTAATTTCATTACTAACTATTATATATATATATATATATATATAATATTACATTATATATATATAAATTAAAAAGTTAAAAAAGATTTTAAATTCAAATCCGGTTCAACCATCGTTTAATCATGGTTGAATTATTGATCCATAACCTGCTGCCTTCACTGGTTCAATGATCGGTCCGATTTTTTGAACATTACTAATAATGTAAACTCGAAAAAAATATATCATTTTTTTCTTGACATGTTTATTTCATATTTAATTTTATTTTCATAATCTAATTATTTTCAAATTAGTATTAATTTTTGAATCAAAAAGTTAATTTTTATTTATATATTTTTTCATAAATTGTAGGTATAACTATACTTATAAAACTTAAGATATTAACGTTTATTTTTTATCAATAAAATTACTTATTGATGTTCATCATGATAATTTATTAAAAAATATTTTCAAAAAATATTAATTATTAAAAAATTAATAGAAAATTCAAAAATAATAAAACTTTCAACTCTTAATAATAAATTAAAACAAGTTAGAATAGTAAAAATATTAATATTAATTGAAAATATCAATATAAAATTAAATATAAATTGATTACATTGTAAGTTATATTACAAATATTTTACCAAAAGAAAGTTCCAAAATTAATTATTTTTTATGCTTACTTGCAATTATATTTAAATATTATATATTAAAATTAATTTTATAATAATTGAATTAAATATTGATGTCCATCACGCTTTTTTGTTGGAATTGAAATTATTTAATAAAAATATTATTAAAATAATTAATAAAGTTAAAAAATAAGAAAGGAGAAAAAAGGAATATCAAAAGTTTATATAATAAAAAATAATTTTAATTGCATAAGTGATTAAGTTCAATTATGAGTATGAATATGAATTTAAATATAAATTAGTTAAGTATTTAATTTATATAAAAAATAAAATTAATAAAGGAGGCATTATTATAAATTCAAAAAATAGTTAATTATAAAGCATTTGTAATAAGATAGCCCCACTATTTTTTTCACTAAATTCTTATAATATATAATGCACAGTTAAATTTCTTATGATTTATCAAAAATAATCTAAAAACTTTTTAAATAGACCTAGTCTATAAAGATAAATAGACTAATATAATCATGACTATTTGTAAGCATATTAAAAATGAGTCTCCAATCGTATGTAATATATTTACATATTTATTTATAATTAAATTTATTTATTTATAAATTAAATCTACCTAAACATTTGAGTCTATTCTAATTGGCATGAAGATGTCATTTGTCACTATTTAAACTAAAACTATATTCTAAAATTCTGCCTATTGACAACAATAGTTTCTTATTCCAATCTTAAAATAAATTATACTTCTTATTATAGTCAAGAAGAAAAAAACAGAACTTGATACCTGTGGGTTGGTTGACTAGAAGTCACGCTCCCCAAATTCGCGTGGGGTAACAATTTCCTACTCTACTTACTTTCTTGATCTCGCATGGTCGGCCAGCCTTCGCCAGTTTCATCTTCGACGCGCTATTGAATCCCAAATGAACCGTCCACGTGGCGGATTCAAAATTTCAGTTTTATCACTGGCTATTTTATTTTTAAGTCGTTTCAGCAAGGAAGGAGTGAGCTGGATTCATTACTTGGCGCGTAGCGTAGTTTGGCAAACTACCACGTATTTTACCGCCACAACTTATTATTATTTTGTTTTTTTCCCCAATTTCGGCGAGTTCAATGGGCAGGACTATCAGTTTTGGCTAAGGCCTGAAAATTTCAAATTCGAAAGTGGATGGGCAGATATCCACAACCAACGGAACCGAAAATATAGAATAAGGAAAAACCATCACGAACCTCTTAAACCGCCAGAAAAAAATATCTCAATTTGTTTAATAATAAAACTTTAAAATATCTCAAGTTTTAACATTTTTTCTAAACTACAATCTTGACAATATAAAACTAATCTATATATATAAGTTCATAAAAAAATTTTATGATAATTTTAAGTATTTTTTAAATAAATTATTATATATATATATATATATTATCAAATATTATTTGTATAATATTTTATAAATACAAATTATAATTACATTTTAAACAATGTAATATAAGAATGTTAGTTGGGGAAAGAGGGACAGTAGGGCTTGCTTGTTAGAGGACATTGTTAATCACTGACATATGGTGGACCTTATCCTTATCAGCACTTAACAACAAGTGGATAAATGTTAATCCACGTAATCAATTATGTTATATTTCGGTATTTAACGTGTGGATCCTTTTAAGGATAGAAGTAAAATTAGGAATTAAATTAAAAAAATTTAAAATTGAAAGACCAAAATAAAAAAGAATACATATTTAAAAAATGTTAATTTACTAAAATATTTATTAGTTTATAACGTACAAACATTTTTGAATCAAACTAAGTTTTTTTTTTTAACCATCTTCAAGATAGCATCCATCTAGACCAACCATCGTGGATAAAACTTTGTCCTTTTTCTTTTATAAAATATAAATGGACGTTTGTGCTCTATTTACAAGATGAACAAATGCAATCGGAGAAGTAAATGAAAGAAAAAAGATTTTTTTATAAAAAAAATGAATTAGGCACGCCGTTAATTTGTTGAGTTGTTTATTTTTAACAACTTGTTAAAATATTAAATATTGTTAAAAAAAACAATTATTCTTCCATGTATTTTGTTAAGTTGTATTAAATTTATGAAAATTATTTTTTGAAAATTATAGTATCATCTTAAGTACAAATAATTTGGTTAAAATAATTGTTTGTTGCAAGAGTAATTAAAATCTTAACAACTTGTTAAGAGTGTTAATCTAATACTATATTAATGTTCTACTTAAAATCTTAACAACTTGTTCAGAATGTTCTAATACGATAGAGAGAAAAACTATAGTTTTATTAAATGAATAAGTTTCAAAATTGTCCATCTAACCCCAACTAGTTCATTCAACACATTGCAGCTGCTCCACCCCTCTTTAGAATCTTTAGAATTTCCCATCCCAACATAGAAAACTGCCTTCCCAATCAAACTATATTAATTAAGAAAAATGTTATTTTTATATCTCATTTTGCTACTTTTTATATCTCATTTTGCTACACCTTTTTTGTACTTTCATTTTAATTATTAATATATAAAATAATAATGATGATAACTAATAATAAAATAATAAATGTGAGAGTAAGTGTAAGAGTTGTATAAAAAAAATGATATACAAATAAAAATCAAGGTGCATGCATCTTGAAAATTTTTAAAATACACTCAACCTTCTTTGAAATATTAAAGTATTAGATTTTATCTTATTTTATACCTAAAATAACACTTTTTTTTGTTTGATTAAATTGATTAATAGTAAAGTTAGAATATACTAATACAATATTGACTTAAATACAATTTTAGTGCCTCTAATTTTGTAAAAGTTTCAATTTGTTTTTCTGTTTTTAATTTGAACAATATAGTCCTTCTATTTTTTAAAAAGATTCAGTTAAGTCCTATCGTCATATTTTTGTCAATTAAAAAATAAAAAATTATAACGTTATAGTTCATTAGCAAGTATGATTATTGTTTACGTGGAATGACTATTTGACATAATAAAATAAAATTACACTGAAAAACAAGAAAAAATAAAAGGAAGATGGTGAAATTATGTGGATCTAGCACTGATTTCAAGTTATTATCTGTCAAATAATTATTCCATATAGATAACAATAAGACTAAATATTTTAATTAATCGTAATTTTATCATTTTATTGATTAAAATATGACAAATGAACTTAATTAAAATTTTTTGAAAAATAGAATAACAACATTATTCAAATTAAAAACATGAGAACTAAACTGAAACTTTTACAATATTAGAAGAACCAAAATTGTGTTTAAGCCTAAAATACTTATGTTTAACTTGTATTTAATCATAATTAACATGGCTTTTTTATTTTTATCAATTAAATGATATTTTTATATAAAAATGAGTTAAATTAATGAGAAATATAAGACAAATATATATTTTTTATATTAGACCTTCCTCTGCTCAATTATAGAGCCAGTTTGTAACTCCTTAAAATTAGGAATTCAAATTTTTAATAGAATTTAATCAAAAATAGAATTTAATTCTTTATTTTTTTTAAAGTAAGTTTTCTTCTTATTTTCAAATTGATGATTTTAAAATTTAAGAATTGATTTTAAATTTAATAATATTCTTTAATTAAACCTTTAAAGTCTTCTCACAAGAATATCACGCCATTCACTAAGCTTCATTTTTTGTTTGTCCTCAAGCAAATAGATTTATAATTTTGGTTTGTCCTCTTCTAAGTTCATGATGATACTAGTTATGTTTTATGGTATTTAATCCTATTAGATAAAAATGATCAATAAAAAGAAAATCATACTTCATAACATGTCTATTTAATAATTCATCATTTTTAAAATTTCTTTCTCAACACCTCAAAAGTAATAATAATCTAAAAACCATTGAATAATTATTTTAAAAATATAATAGTTTTATACTTTATTTTAAAAGTATATTATATCAACAATAAAAATATTTTGGATAATTCAATTCAAGTGTTTCTAAATATTCTGTATTTTATAATAATGTCTGATGATGTTCATTATCCTAATTTTTTTAAAAGGAATTTTTTAACAATAAAGATATATTTGAGTCAATTGACGAATATCTGGAAATACTATTCCAATTGCATTTTGCATAGCTTTATCTTGGTCAGTCACAATTGCTTTTGGTGGATTGCCATTCATGTAACGTAACCAAGACTTGAACAACCACACGTAATCCTTGGTATCCTCACAAGATAATATGCCACATCCAAGCAGCACTGATTGGCCATGATGATTAACACCAATGAATGTAGCAAATAGCATTTCATATTTATTTATAAAATAAGTTATATCAAACGTTATCATATTCCCAAATGCTTCATAAGTAGATATATTTCTTGCATCAACCCAAAAGACATTTTTGGCACGAATTCATCATCCAAATCAATGTCATAGAAAAAGTTGCTATTTTTTCCTGCATCCTAGCAAAATAACTCTTCAAGGATTGACCATCACTGTCCTTATCAATTGCACATCTTTTTTTAACAATATAGTTTCTACAATCTCTCTCAACAAAATTTAAATTCTCATATTTTTCTGCTTGTACAACAATAGAATAAAAACTTTTGGTCATTTTAACTTCCACTTGGTCATTTACATCTAACATTCTATTAACATGCATGTTTATCTACTTGTTACTCCTAAATAACTTTGCTTTGGTAGGACTAACTTCATGTGAATGGTTAAGTACAACATTGTTTATGCAATATTGATCATTCTCCTTCAATGATACTATAATTTTTGTAGGACATCTACTCTTTATATATGGGATGGTCTTAAACGAATTAGACACTAGTGACTTATAAGTTCTCTCCCTAGAACATGTGAGTATAAAGTACTCAGCTTCCCATTTTGATCATTCCTTGAGTTTCTTATCAGAAAATCAAAACCTTGTTAAGTCGAATACCTTTTATAATATGATTTAACATCATCCATGGAAGCAAATGACATACCCACCATTGGTTGACATGGTAAATCACTATCTAGAGGAACAAGCTCATTATTAACACTACAAACTGGGTCACCTTCTTCACTTGATAGACATATAATGTCATTATTGTTTGACTCAATGATGGAACCAAATTATCCTCCATTGACCTACTTAACCAATGCATGATATTATAGACTGCATAAATAACTGAATCAAAGCCCTACTTATGAAGGAATTCATACTAACATAAGTGAATTTACTAACACATTAATCAAAATAAGGAGGTGAACACAATTAAAACACTTCCTTTATAGTGAGACAGTGAAAAAAAAAGTCAATACTAAAATATAAGAATAATGTCATTAATTACTTTTGTGACAATTAACATTATTATTTTAGTTTTTGCAGTTGCAAACAGGAATTTTTACATATGAAAATGGATTTTCTTTTGGTTTCATATTGTATACCGTGTACATTCATTTTGGAAGACAAGAATTTGGATGGTATGTTTTTTACTTTTCCAGAATTTTTGTTTCCCACTGACTAATATTTCATGTGCTTGAATGAAGATACATATGGTTATTTTGAAATTGGGACTTTAGACATGAGAGGAATATTAACCACACTTGGAAAATGAAAAGGCATTATTTTACTGTGATAAATTTGGAGCTATTCAATGTTGAAGTTAAGCAATAAGCATTAGATGTTAAGGGTTTCTTTTGTGTATCTTACATCTAAAATGCCTTGTTTTATGAAACATAGATCTAAAACCATACTCTTTTAGCAACCCACCTAGTGTATCTACATTTCTGACATTTTTTTTTTTGCAAAAATTCTCAACTAAAAGAGCCCTCACATGCATTTAGGGAACCAAAACACAATACTAACCCATATTGTAAAAAAAAATCTTTTTTTATTCTTATACTTAGTGTTTAACAGGCATAAGAACGAGCGAATCTTCGAAATGCAAAAGAGGTGTCACGGTGTCGAAGAGCGAAGTCGAGAGGCTGAAAATTGGGAGAACGGCAATGGGGCTAAGATTAAAGACAGAAGGGAGAGAGCCTAAGAGTCGATGGAGAGAAATGAGAGGGAAAGTGAAGAGAATGGGAAATTTAGGAGAAGATAATATCTGAATTGTCTGCCATGTCATAAAAATAAATATTAAAAAATTAGAGTGTGAGGTACAGAAGTGTGTAAATATTATTTCTCAAATACATATGCCACTTAGAGATGTCAAATGCCTACAGATGGGGTGGGGTAGGTTAGCCCGCCAACTATATCTTATATATACTAAAATTTGTTTTTAATATTATCGTTGTAGTCTAGTGGTAAGGATGTCATATTGTCTTATCAAGGATATGAGTTCAATTCGTAACAACTACAATTCAAGTTTTCTTTTTTAAGTGAGCAAAAAAAAAAAAAGTAAATAGGCCAACTTGCTAGCTAAAATGGCGGGCTGCACAAACCTAAACCCATCTCGCCCTATTAAACGGGTTGGGCGGGCCTATCCTGTTTTGACAACTCTAATGCCACTCATGTAACTTTTAATGAGTGTTTTAATCTTAATTATTTATTCTTTATCCAAATGTCATTAACTATTCCTCTCACATTTCATAATAAGCCACTCATATCATAAGATACGCCCATATAGTGTTTGCTAAGCTACTACCCTATTGTTGAAGCAGTAGCCATATAACCACTCACAATGTGAGTGGGTTCCGTGCGTGCGGGCCCCACCTATATTGTGAGTGGCTGTAGCCCACACACACACACACACACACACACACACACACACACACACACACACACACACACACACACACAGGGGTGTATCTTATGAGAGGAGTGATTTATTATGAGAGATAAGATGAGCAATTAATGACTGTCGAATTAGAAATGAATGGCTCAAATTACTCATTAAAAGTCACGTGAGTGGTACATATATTTTTAATGAGTGGTCACATGAGTGACACGTGGCTTTTAATGAGTAATTTGAGCCATTCATTTTTTATTCAACGATCATTAATTGCTCATCTCATCTTTCATAATAAACCACTTATCTCATATGATATATCTCTTATATATATATAATCAATACTTCTAAATATTTTTTATATAATGAGTGAAATTAAATTTGAATATAGAATCTTGTGTTAACTATATATCCACATGCTTTACTAATTAACTTATTTTTAATTATATATATTTAATTTTTCAATTTTATTTGGTATCCATTATTGTTGTGAAGGAAAGTCTTTGAGATATAATTACTTCTCATTATGTAATTAATTATTTGTATTTTGTTCTAGAGATACATAAATAATTACTTCAATATATACGTTTTTTTGGTTTAACATTTTCTCTATAATGCACATGTATGAATCTATTTTTATCCCTCCCCATTAATTGTCATCCTTTCACTATTAAAAAAAAATATCACCCCAAATAATTAGTATTTATATCCCAAAAAATAATTAAAGAAATAAAAATATTTATATAGCTTAATGCTAAATTTTCCTCCATTATTGAACAGTTGATTAATTAATATTGAAAAAGCACATAGCTCAATATTATATTAGTAGTCACAAACTTTGCCTATATATATATATATATATATATATATATATATAGCAAAACAAAAGGTTCGATTCACTTTATATCAATACATCAATTAATTTGTGATGTCCCTATAATTAATTCCTCAAACATCAAATCTAAGCTTTAATTATAGGTTTCACAATTTATGAATATTAAAGAATAATATTAGTGGCATATATATTTTATATATTTACAAAAACACCAAAACATTTGAGTTTAATTAAATCAATATATCAAAACTTTATCTGATTTTTTTCAAAATCTTTACATCTTATACACCTATATTGAATTAATGAGCCTTATACATCCATACATACACACACATTTATATATGACCATTAAATAAAAAATATATGCTCAAATTTAAATATTCATTAAAGGTCACATGAGTAGCACATGTATTTTTAATGAGTGGTCACATAACTGATACATGTTTCATTAATGAGTGTTTTAAACTGAGTGATCAAATTTTTATCCAACGATCATAAATTACTCATCTTACCTCTCATAATAAGTAGGGGTGTTAATTAAAATTAGGCCCAATAGGCTAACACAACAATTTTTAGGCAAAAGAATAGGCTCGACTAACTAGCTCAACAATTACACTAAATTTATTAAAGTAAGATTCAAATATAATTATCGAGATTGATTGATTAATTATTTTAGTTTTAGTTTTATGTTATTGTCTTTGTGGGGATTAAGTCTATGATGAATTGATGATGTTTTGTTATGTATGAAAATCTTACATAATTATTGAGAATGATTGATCGATAATTTATGATTGATTGATAGCTTAGGGTGTAACATACACATTATTTATATAAATATACATTGTGTATCTTACACCCTAATATCATATTGATAATTAAAACTTTTTAGGGTGTAAGATACACATTATTTACTTAAATTTCTATATTGATAATTAAAACTTATTAAATATATATAATTAATATATTATAAAATTAAAATTTATAAACATGAAATTCTTATAATGTTTTAGGTAGTAAGAAATACAAGCAAAATGATAACATTTTATACTTTTAATAATATTTTAAATACATCTAAAGCATACATATTAAATATTTGAATGAGAATAAAACAAGGCTTCCCTAGCTAAACCATGACCTTTTGGCATAATAGTATTGAAGTCCTTTTTAATACGGAGACTTGGAGTTCAAATCTTAACTGAAGCCAAATAATAATAATAATAAAAAAAAAACTTCCTTATTATTATCATATCCAAAAAGTATGAGCTGTACACAAAAAAAATAAAATAAATAAAAAGATAGTGATTCAGCTTTCATTTTTGAGCCAAACATGCACACCAAGGCAAGAATGCATACATGGAGAAAGTAATTTATATCCTTTTTAAAGTTTATTATTGTTATCAATATAAAGGGATTACATCCTTTTGGTTGGTATTTTATATTATCAAAAAATTATAAAGATATTATATTACACTATTTTTAATTTTATTCTTTTATAAAATATCAATTATATTATCTTTTTGGAATTCTGATCTCAATAATCATATTAAATATAAAAATAATATTTTATATCTTAATATTTTATATAGTAATATTTAAAATATCAGTGTACAAATGTTCTTCTATATATATAAAACCAGTTATGTAAAAATTTAGCAATATATATAATTAATGCAGGGTGTGAAAGTGGAGAGGGTTATCATGTTTGAATTAAATTACCTAAGAGATTAAAGTCAGATAATAAAAATATAAAAGCATGTGGTTGGGGTGGAAAAGTCAGATCATTCACTCAACATATCACTTTGGTTAAGAGTTGCCATAAAAGCTTGGGGAAAACAATAGTTTCATATGAACCAAGATAGCGACCCACATTAATTACCAAAATCAAGTGAGAATGACAAACTCAAAAAGCCATTGGACCCAAAGAAGAATAATCATAGGCAAGAATAATAATGAGAATTATTGGAGCAGTAATTAGCCCCATATAATATTCTTTTGTTGTTTGTGAAGAGATCCATGGTAATTACTGGGTATTCATATTTATAAGGTATGTCCTTAAACGCAGGGACAATGAATTGTGGACATTGAAGGGAATGAAACGAAAGTGGGTCTACAAATTTAAATATAATTAATATTCCTATTCCTGGGTGAGACGAGAAGGTTTAAAAACAAACAAACTTTTTATTAGTTTGCAGACGGAAACATGAATCAGAATGGCAAAAGATGTTGGTATACGTCCCTGTCTTGTTTCAATGGCATCCCCACTTTCCTTCTCCTTATCATTAGGCTATCTTTACACCTCAGTTCCACTCATTAACCTATACTTATTATTTCATCAAATCAAACTCTAAACAATTTCTAAACGGTACATAACAACTTAATCAATTCCCTCAGCCTTCCTCGGACCATCAAGTTTAAGGATCATAGACAAAGAGGATGGGGGTGCATTGACCCACCCAAAGGGGCGCATCCTCTTAACACCACTCTTGGCAAGCCAATCCTCTGCCTTGTTAGCCTGTGTCCTAATAAAATCGCAGGACGCAGAATTACAAGAATGAATAAGACTGCATGTCATTCAAAATTACATTATAGGTCCAAATGTAAAGGTAGATTAGGAATGAGATGGATGAGTTAGATGAGATAGAGACAAGATGAGGGAGTGGAAGTGTTACTATATTCATTTCATATAAGTATCTATATATATGAGCTTAAGTTGCTTGTTGTAGATAGGCAGCTAAAATATAAACTATACAAGTAAGATGCAGATGGATAAGACATTTGAATATTAACAACTTGAACTAATTGCAGTTGACTCAGTCTTAGCTCTATACCAAATGCCACAGGAATTCTTTTCCTTCACCATATCAATAAGAACAGCACAATCTGATTTGACCAGCAACTTCTTAATTTGCATCTCCTTTGCCACTTCAAAGGCTTTCCTAACAACCAATGCCTCAGCCATTTTTAGGGAACTAGCCTTGTCACAACGTGACGGCCAGGGAAATAGCCATCATTTTATGACTTCGAGGCGCGTGAGGGAAAATGCAGAGAAAATTTGGAGTCGCCACCAATTAATTAGAAGGATAATTGGGATCCTAAAAAAAGAAAGGAA
>JASKGM010022489.1:0-29227 GCA_034509205.1 Ceratonia siliqua | reverse complement strand
GGCCACCAGCCCGATGGGTCGGGCTAAATAGGCCCGATTTTTTTCGGGTCACAAATTTTGGAACCCGGCCCTATTATTTTTCGGGCTATTTCGAGTTGACCCATCGGGTTGGGCCCATTTTGCCAGCTCTAATTTCCACACGTAATGGTCGCAATGGATTAAGGAATTCTATTGTTAAAATCTCAAAACCTTTTAAAAGCTTGGGAGTAAAGCTGAAATTTGTAAGTCTGAGGATCCCAATTGTACTTTTGAAAGTATTGGGGTTAAAACTTGAATTTTGAAAAGTATTGGGGTTAAAACCTAATTTTTGGAAATATAAGGGTCAAAATAGAATTTCCCAAAGTATGGGGGTCAAATTTGAAATTTTTAAAAAATATAGGGACCAAAATCAGATTAAAAAAATGACTCAAAACATTGGACCCTCCTTTTTTTAATATTGAATTAGACCTTTTGAAAACCCTATATATATTTTGTTATTATTTTTGATAAACCCTTTGAAACTTATTTTTTATTAACATATACATATTTTGGTTTAAGTAGGCCCTAAACTTTTTCAAAAGAATTACTTTAGCCCTTAAGGCCCTTTTTTGAAGAGTTGATTTGGATGGGTCATTGGAAACCTATCTTGAAGGACAATACTTTAATAGGGCTTTTGGAACCCCTTAAGCTTAATCCTTTTTTTATAGGAAATGTAGCCTTTAGAGCTCCTTAATTTGAATTCCAGACTCATGATAATGTTAATCACAAAAAATAAAAATAAATAAATAAATAAATAATACAGAGTTTATGGCCTGGAGCTTTTACTAATAGTACACGTTATAAGAGATAATAAAGAGTAATGCCCCGCGTAGAAACACCACTCACAGTGGTCATACATATATATTTTCATAATCAATCTCAAGTTCCAGGGGAATAATTCCATTTCCATAATATGGTCATGATGCAACCAATTTCATTTTTGATCAAGTTTAAACAAAATAAAATCCCACAACCCTATATCCTGGTAATCAAGTCTTCCAGAGTAAACATTGGTAAGCCTAAATCAATCCTAATAACAGAATATGCCTTGTCTAGAAATTAAACAGCCTTGAGGTCACCACAATTTTAACCACCACAACATGTATTTTGAATCTGAATGATTTAATGTATAAACCAACAAGATTAATTATAGAACCAAAATCAATCCTATGTTGAACCTTGTAAATTAATCACAAACCTCATGCTTTAGGCAACTAATATACCCTGATAGATTTAACCATGAGGGATGGCCAGAATTAATGAAGGAATTTACCTTTGAAACAAGAGATTAAGGGAGAACTAACCATAACCATGTTTCAAAAAGAAATAAACTAATGAACTAGAAAACAAATCTATTTTTTTGAATCAAACGAATTCCATTGTCAGCCAAGAAAATGAAAACAAAACCATTTTTCAGAGGAGAAATAATTACAAAACCAATGTCCTAATGTATAAGAGGCCATCCCTCAACCAGATACCCGCAATCCACATAACTCTCTGAATACTCCAAGGTGATGAATCTGATTCCTTTGAGACTCCTCAGAAAAATGCACTGCTTCTTCTTTGCTAACTTTTGAATCACTCTTCCAGCTCTTGATTTTTCTCCTATATTTTTTGATCTCCCTCTTTTTATCTTTGTTGGCTCCCTCTTCATTTATAATCGATGAAAGCTATTGTTGCGATCGCTCTGGCACTATCTACAAGGACAAAACGATGCTGAATTAGGCTTGGTTGCGCATGGAGGCCACATGCCACGAGTTGAGTAAGGAAGCAGGGGACCAGAAAACTGAACGAGTCACCTTATAGCAGAGGCGTGATGCAATCTGGACTGACGATGGGTGGAGGAGCAGAGGCGATCTTCATTTGTAGAGGCGTGGAAGAGCAAGAAAAAGGAAAGGGGGACCATTTGATTTTGGTGGTTAAGGCACACACGCGTAAGTGAAGGTTGGGTCCTGGATTCGGTTTGGGTCATGCTGGACCGAGTTGAGTTAATTGGGCTGAGTTGGGTGATTGGGCTTTTAAGGGATTATTGGGCTGAGTAAAAATGGCTGAGAGGGAATTAGGTTGCCAACAAAAATTAGGCTAATATATCAAGTTGGGTTTAAAGGAAATTGGGATTTTTTTTTTGTATAATAATAATTTTTTTATTTTTCTAAACTTTTGAAAATGATCCGAACAAAATTAGGTGTTTACAGAGAGGGAATCCATGGTTGAGACAAAACAACAAAAAGAAATGGGTTGTGAAAAAGATGAAGCCACAACTTCTATTGAGAGTTCTTCAGTGCTTAAGGTCAATTCAAAATTACTATTTCTACTATTGTTTCTTCTTCACCATTTCAGAGTAGGCTTGCAAAGTCTAAGAATGAGGAATATGACAAAGGAACTTTGGAAATTTTTCACAAGGTCCACGTGAATATACAGGGCGGATAGTCGTTGTAGCCCCCCCAAAGTTTAAATTTTTTTAAAAGAGGACATCCCCAAAATATGATAATAATTGTTTGTTAACTTCATATTATGTTAAAGTAAAATACACAAAATAATAAGAAAATTTAAATAAACAAAATAATAAACTAATTACTTTGTCAAAAGTAAAACACATACCATTGGTCCATTGGACCATTACCCTATAAACCTTTGGTCACTCCACTCTACAGGGACTTTAATATTACACAGTGTACACCTTGACTTCTTTCATCCACTATTACACTTAAACTGCTTTCATCTGCCATTACACGCAATTGACACCACACAAGTGGGCAAGTCCTTCTTTAATCTTTCATGGTTCTGTTTTTCAATTCCAGAGTTCATACTTCCTATTTTCTAACTTCCTTAGAGTCCACTGCGTGTCTGCTCTTTGGTCGTTGCTAACTTGCTGCAAGTTTGCAACCGCATTAGTTTGAAACTTCGTGAGGAGCAGAGGTTGCAGAGCTGCACAAATATGGCTTCGGCTTCTCAAGGAACAAAGGTAAGTTGTAAACTTGTAACTCAAAGCTAAAAGCTTTTCTTTTCCTTTAATCAGTGAATGGGTTTAATTTGGTTCATTGAATATTTCATATTTGAATCATTGGTTGTTGCTTCCTATTGTTTAGATTATCAATGTGCTAGATTGAATCACTAAGAATTTAGTATTAGATATACAATGTGGCAATGTGCTAAATTATTATTTTAGTTTATAAAATAAGTTGAACAACATAAAATGGATTTAGTGTAGGTTTTTTTGTTTAGATAACAGACATTACAAGTTAAACAATATACAATGTGCCAAATTATTATTTTAGTTTAGATAACAGACATTACATTGAGTGTAAGTTGTTTTGTTTAAATACTTTATAAATTAGTGAATTTTTGATTCATTAGGGAAAGCTGGAAACTATTGACTCATTCTTTAAACCAAAAGATGAAAAGAATCAAGATGTTTCTACAACTCTTCCATTAAACCTATGTCATCCAATTGTTGAACTTTCAAATATTAATCCTTCAAGTACTGAACTAGTTGGTAGCTCTATACATCCATGACTCAATCTTACACAACCTATATAATTGGCTTCTTATCATTTAGAAAGATATCCTGGATTATGTCCACAAATTTGGGAATTTCATACAAATGAAAGAAATGAAATTCATCTAGCTTTTCTCAAAACTGGGAAAAATCAACCAAAGCTTGAACAATATCCATTTTCTAGGATGCAGATCCTAGATCATTTTCTCTTCATCTGGGTCATCCAAGAATATCATGCCACCTCATTTAATAAACATAAATTAAAAAAAAATTGAAACTTCTTTCTCCCTTCAAAATCATCTTCCTCGCAAGCGACAATTGGTGGAAGAGTATAAGTGATTGATTCCTTTTGGCAATGTTGGAACCTTGCCCTAAGTGCCCCAAAATTTCTAGGTTCATACACATTCTACCTGATTGTTCTTTTTCGTCCTTCTAGTATATGGCATGCTCCCTAACTCACAATTCCCTTTTTAACTTGCTTTCTTGTCGACCCTTTTCAGTGTTAGAGTTGTGCCACTAATATTTTTGTTCATGTTCCTTGTTGGTTCCTGAGGATATGTTGGGAAAGCGAAATGGAACCATTAAAGTTGAAAACTTGAATTTGACTATTGTTACTTTTGTTAGGAATGTGTAGACATAAAAATGTGTAAAGATCTTCGTGCAACCTGTTACTAGCTGCTAGAGCTACTGTCCCCAAGTTTTCTTCTTGTTTTAAGGTTTAATTTCATTTCCGAGTTTCTCTTGATGCTTGAAGTTTAGCGATCATAGATGACTAAACAGGTTTTTTACCTTAAGGTATTCAAGGGATAGGATATTTAAATTCACTAACGTTATTAAGTGATTTTTTAATTAATTTTTTTTGGCTATGAGACTTATGCTCTACCTTACACAGGGCTACTGCACGCATTTATGGATATTATATCAATTAAAATGAATTTTATGCTTAACAATCATAATCATGGATTTTTTTTCTAAAAAATAAAAATTATTTAAAGCATGTAATTACATAGTTGACGATTTTATTCATTTTTTTAAGGGGAAGATGATTATATGCCTAGAAGCATTATTGAGATTGAGCTTCATAAGTCATTCAAAAGTTTATCATCCAAGTTAATAATTTGACTCAAGTAAGTATAATGATCTGCAATCAGGATGACATTTTATTGCATGCTTTTTTATTTTTAAAAAACTTTTTTCTTATTGTACGCTAGTGTTGAAATACCTATCATTGCTCATGTTAATATGATGATCCCTCTGTTTAAGTTGAGATTATTTCCTAGATGGCATTTGATATTGGGCATGTTTAGTTTTGCTGCTATTTTGTAGATGTAGAAGTCGTAGGAGTGAAGAAGCTTTCCCTGCCCCCATTTGAGTCCCTTTGCATATATATATATGTGTGTGTGTGTGTGTGTGTGTGTGTGTCTGCCTAGGAGACTCCCTTAAAGAAACTATTAGAGGTGGTCAAGGGGCTTTAATTTTGGTGAATGGCATTAAATTGCTAAAATTCCTAAAAGCCTATGTGAGATGAAAGTACCTGCTTAGAAGTGTGAAAATAAATTGACTGTTGTTTCTGAGATAGAAAAATACATAATGCGCATAATTCATCAAGCGTTGATTTACGCTTTTCAAGTTTTAGTTTGATATGTTCCAATATTTTATTTAGGAAGGGCAGTGAGATGCAAATAACTTGCTAATGTTACAACTAATTGCTCATACCAGAATCATACACACATTATTAGCTTAAGTACTCATAAGAGTGTTGTTCTAAGTTGTGTTTACTACTATTTATGGTTTCCAATCTTAAAGGTATAACATGCACTTCTAATTGAGGAGGCTATGTGGAAGAGTTTAAAGCAATTTAGTTGTAAAAAACTGATCCTATAAGTTTTAGCCACTACAAGTGTTCCAAATAATTGCAAACATATCAGACCTTACCTTTATAAATCTTTGCTTCCTTCTTTCTAGTGAAGAACATCTCTACGACGTTTGTGGTCAAACCTATCTCAACTTGGATTTCAAATACCAAACTCTCAATGTTCTGCAACACTGAGCATTGCAACAAAAGTCGAGCATAACTCTTTTTTATTTTTTGGTAAAAAAAGAATCTTTATTAGAAAGGAAGAGACATACACAAATGAAGGACAAGAAATCCTCCTAATAGAAGAAACAAGAAAACAAAAATTAACAGGAAGAAATTCCCCTAAAGCAACCATGAGCAAAACACAAAATGAAGGCCAAAGACAGAACCCTATCTCACAATACATTTGTGGACATCAACACTGCATTAAAGATGCATCATTTATTTCCTACTAAATACACCAGACCACTCCAAAAACTACACATTGCCACAGAATATTGGCATCTTTATTATGGCTAAATCCTTTAAACTTGATTAAAAGAAACTGATCCAAGTTCTTTAGGCATGCCCAATTCTGTCCAAAAATGCCAGACAAATTATTCCATAATGAACTTACTGTACTACAATTTAAAAAAAAAAGTTTGTAGTTATTTCAAAATTATTCCTACACAAAAAACAAATGTTAGGGGATAACGCCACATTTGGCCTTCTATGCTACAATATGCCATTAGTATTAATCCCATTGAGTTCCTCTATCTACACAAATGACTTCAACTTTAAAGGAGTTTTAGATTTCCAAATTGGTTTCTCAAGAAGAAAATGTGCCTATTAGGAGAAAAGTAAGAAAATTAAATAAGGACTTGCAAAAGTAAACATTGAAGAATTTAAATTCCAAACTCTCTTATCTAAAAAGGAAGGACAATGGGTTCAATAAGAAGCAAAAGTGCATTAACTTGAAGGACACAATAGACTTAAAAGAGTCATAGTTCTGAGAAATGAACTTGCAAGGACTAGAACAAGTAACTGAACATGCAAGGTTAGCATCCCACCCCTTCCAGGTATCTAACCTTTTAGTCACTTTTTGAACCACTAGCTCCCAAAAAGAAGCAACCTTAAGATTACCACCCAGAGGGATACTGAGATAAGTTAGAGGCAATTCAAGACTTGATAACCTGCAATAGAAGCCAAACAAGATTGAACCTGATTGTCGAATGCCTTGCCAAACACTTTTTGTCAAATTAACTTTTAATCTGACAAATTAACTTTTAATCCTGAAACTATCTCAAAGAAATGAAGGATTAAAAGAACATTGTCAAAACGACCCCTATCTTGCTCCAGGAAAAGAACTGTATCATCTATAAACTGAAGGTGAGAAACCACAACATTTTCCAACCCAACCTGTACCCCCTTATCAGGACCTCAATCAACAGCCTTGGACAACATTATACTAATCACATCAATCATTAGAGTTAATTTCCCTTGATTTAACAAGAGACTTAATCTGTAAATACAACTGTACATGGAACAACTACATGTAGAATATATAAATACGTTAGGGTGCCCTCTTCCCTTTATTCTAGCCTGATTCTGCTGTTTGTATATGCATTTTCATATCTCCTTCATGCTTGACACTTTTATTTGTTAGTTCCAATACTTCTTACTTTTTCTTGAATTGACATTGAAATAAGTGTTTTATATCAATTGTGGCAGCTTGGCCTCATAGAAAAAAAATATTGAACTATGACTTTGATCTGGTAGCATCAGACCCTAGCAACGCTAATATAAATAGTACAACCTTGTTTTCAGATGACAGATGACAAATCCAAGAGAAGCACTAATCCAAAGACATGAATGCCAACCCAATAGGAACATGAGGTGAGTGTTAACAAAGCAGTACTAAAGTGATAAAAGAATGAAAGTAACCAATGGCTAATGATCTGTAATCAATTAAAGCATATCTAGTGAACTTCATTACATGAATTTATAGAGAGACAGAAAGAGAATTGAAGTGTCTCTCTGACATCTTGTGAATACTCAGTTCTGATCATGGAAAAATAGTATTGAACTTAACCAGCATGACTGAATTGTAGAATTAAAACAAAAAATACAATAACTGCTTAAATCTTAGGAAGTCCCTATTGGGTGCATATGGTCATGAGCTCACTTTGCTAATGATCCTGTGCATTTAAATTATTATAATGATCCTAAGAAATCATGCAGTAAATTAAATCAATACCAAACAGTATTAAATTTATCCTTAACAAAAAGCACTTGAAAGTAGTGTACAAAGTAAAAGATATCATCATATAAATTAAAGTATCAACTCCATAAAGAATTAATTATGCACAGTGCAAAGCTCAAACAGTGCAAAGCTCAAACTAAATGCTATCAATATTCTTGTATAAAAATCAATTACACAAAAATTATTGGAATTGGACATAAAGTATCAACATTGCATATATAATTGATGACTTGTACACAATACCAACATTTTGTACATTGTGTCAGATAATTTCCAAAAAAACCTCCTAGTTCAAAAAATCTCCAAGATCATTACCACTAAAATCTCCCTATTATGTATTTGCATGACACAATTTACGAACACTTTCTTTGCAACATACATATTTGCATGACATAATTTTTCCACCCATTTTGCTTTTGTTGAACGTTTGTTTTCTAGCACCAAATCTAACTTTTCCACCATAATTGACTCAAAATTGCTAAGCCTCCTCTAAGGTTTCAAATTCCTGGCCTTCATAAGGCTTCCAATTAATTTTTGAATTGTATCTATTTTAATATTCAAAATTAGTGGATATACACATTAAACAAAATTAAACAATATAAACTAATGAATATACACATTAAAAAATTAATGAATATAAACTAAACTAACCACATAAAATCAAATAAATTGTGAAAAAATACCCCATTATGCCAATGCAAAAAAAAAATATAAATAAAACTCAATGCTACTAAAATTGGGAGAGGAGGGGAAATAGACTCCTTACAATAAACATGGGTATAATCCACTTTGGTAGCACATTATATTTCAAGTATGTTAGCGTCTTGTAAGATTCAATATTCCTCTTTATTATAAGAGATAATTCTAAATTATATGATATATTATAAAAATATATAATAGTATTATAAAAATAATATTTTAAAGATAACAACAAATAGTTAACTGAATTTGATTATATGAGCAATTTATGTTGAGGTGAAAGCAAAGAGATGGCATGGCCCATGATATATAAAAGCAAAAGTATCTTAACTTTATTAAAATTACCATTAGCTTAATTTATAAATTATAGATTACAAACATTTGTAATGACTTGAAATAAAGATAATCACAATGTTTACAGCAAGTAGAATTGGAAATGGCATAATGAAAAATGGAATACAATATGAAAAGGTTGCATCTTAGACTAAGAACCCAAATTAAAACTCAAAAGTTGTAGACAGAATACAAGACAAAGACTGAGCAATCCACATTGTAAAGTTGTCGATATAATTTAGAGCAATCCAAGCATGTTCTCAGTTGAGTGAAAGTCTGAGTTATTGCTTCTTAATATATGAAGATGTTGCAGTGTAGTACTATTAGTTAATAACTTAACACGACAGCATTTTGTGGTTTAGATTTGGCCAACGTTTGTTCCAGGCTTTCTTATATTTTTGTTTAATGCTAAGGAAGGAAAGTTATTTAAAAAATAAAAATATTTTCTCAACAACTTTTCTGATAAGGATGGAAAGGATCAGATATAGGGTCAAAGGTGTTAGCTGCTGATTAAAAGTTTTCTTCTATGAGCCAAGGAATAAGAATTTTAATTTTAAGTTTACTGAACCATAGATATCAAGTATCATGCATCATTCCCCTCTTTCATTTATCAATCCTTTTCATACTTAATCTTATCAAAAGTGCCATTTATCAATACTTTTCATACATAACATACATAATCATAACAGTGCACACTACATCATTTTTCTTATGTGTGACACTCATTTATTGGTGTGCTTATGTAGGCAATTACTATCCAAACATGTTTTCTGATTAATAAGCCATATCATATTAATAAATATAATGCAACAATCTTTGCTTGTATTTCATAAAATGCAATAAACAAACCTTTCGTTGCCAGACATGGCAGCTCAAGTGATGAAGTGAAATATTTTTTAAAAATCCAAATGAAAAGAGACAACGGCAACAAGAAATGCAAATGATGGCCACCGATGATGAAGGTTGCCGGTGACAATGACTACCAACAATGATAGCTATAACGACACATTAGAATAAGGAGTAAAATAAATTCATTATCATTATTGAAGGCAAGAAATTACCTACTCCCACTCACAGACCAAGAAGTTAGAAACCATACACTTTCATTGTCTTTTCTTATTGTTTGTTTTAATTATCTTTCATATGTAGCAATTATTTTATGTTTCCGTAGCAGTAGGTGCTTTTGTATATAAGTATGGTTTCATTATGAATGAAGGGAGGAAGGGGTTGAAAAGTTGATTACACACACACACACACACACACATATATATATATTATGAACATTATTTTTCAAAAGAGAAAAAATTGATAAATTACGATGTAGAAAAATATGCTTAAACTGACAAAGGGAGAGGATTATTCGTTTGGCTTATTACACTCAATCTAAAATATTAATAAATAAAAATTAGAGAGAGAAATTTGTTCATTGGGTATAATAAAGAAAATTTTCTTTTACTAGTCTAATTGTAAAAAAAAAATTTTTTTGTTGTTTTTGGTTTTGCTTCTTTTTATAAGTTGAAAGGTGAGAGTAACTTCCTTGGTCACTCACCGCTTGAAGCTAGAACAAGAAGGATAAGGTGGCATTTGTGTTCATTGAATTTCATCAAACAAACTGGTTTTTTAGCTCTTACCCAAAATAGAGCTATAGTGTATGTGTGAGTGAGCTTTGACTGGGACCTTACAATGATGGTGGTGCTGCAAAGAAAAAAGTGGCAGGACGACAAAATATAAGGGAGAAATCAGCTCAGAGGAATGATCAGACTGGCTGGAAAATGCAAATGATCCACTGGAGTCGATGGGTTACCGGCGACGATGGTAACTTCAAAGAAGAGAGTGGTGGGTAGTGCTGTCAAACGGGGCGGGCCGGGTTGGCCTGCCCCGTTTTGACCTCAACCCGCCCCTTAAACGGGGCAGGGCGGGCTGGAAAATGCCAACCCGCCCCGCCATGCAGGCGGGCCGGGGCGGGTTGTAAAATTACAAACCTAGCCCGCCATTTTTGGCGGGCTAGACGGGCCAACCCAACGGGCCCGGCCCGTTTTGACAGCTCTAGTGGTGGGAAAATGAAATGTAAGAGAAATTGCAAGGACACGGCTGCGATGGGGGGGAATAAGGAAATGGTAAAGGGGGAAAATTTTTTTGTTGAGAAATTTGATTTTCATTAAATGAGGTGGCAAGATTTGGGCCGTCTAAGAATTTGAACGACCTAGATGAAGAGAAAATGATCATCCTTTTCCCATGCGGATCCCCATCCCATTTTCTAGTGGTGAGAATCAACGTCGTCGATTTCAGTCTTCTTAGTTTGAACTATATCCCTCTTCGTTGGAGTATTCTATAGAACGTGATGCTATATATTGTTTGCCATGCTACATTTTTGGTAAGCCATCTTCAGACCACCTTAGTTCAAATGCATTTATTGAGCATGGTTTCAAAAATAGAAGAAAGTAAATAGTGGAGCAAATTGTCTTCTTTTGAATCACATTGGAAAATTCCCAATTCACCTCATTATAATGCTGTGAAATGTTGTGATGATTTGATGAAGCAATCACAGTGTAAATACTCAATTTTGTCCAGGTTTATATTGTTGTTGTTTGCCAAAATGGACACACAAAAAATAATATAATATAGTATAAAATAAAAATATATAATATGAAATAAACAAAATATAGAAAAAAATGCAAAAATGAAAATGCAAAATGCTTCTTTGGTCTTGGCCCATTTTTTTAGCCAAATTGCCCTTCCTCCCCAATTTTATTTTTTTTCAGACCATCAGCCCAATGCACATAGCCCAATTCCTTAGCCTAACTCATCAGCCCCCACAGGCCTAACACCATAAACCCGATCCAACTACAAAAAAAATCCCATGACCTAGTAACCATATCCCTTTTCCCCCACGCTTCTGTCCCTTTCCACCCCCGGCACTAGCCTTAGCCAGGGACCACTATTGGTTCCTTTTTTTACCTCTGCACACCCTTACTTCTGTTCCTCTCCTCGCTATGGTCTTCCGTGTCTCTGCCAGCCACTGCGCAGCAGTAAATGTCTCCCACGCCTCAGATGACGATGGAAGCCTAGGAGCATCGCTGCTCGGCTATAAAAGAAGGAACCCGACCAAACAAGAAGAACAAGACCGAGAGTGAAAGAGACCAAAGAAGAGAGGGCACGAATCAAAGGGATCGAGGGAGATCAAAAGTTTTTAAAAAAGAGGAAAACCGAGACATAGGAGACAAATCAGAAGGGATTTCAGGTAAAAGAAATAAGAGGAAAAGCAAGTTTGTTTTTAAACATCAGAGTTGCTGTTCTATCAAGGTTTACCTCCGTTTTGGTGTTATTTATGCTACTAAATATGATGTTGTCTTGGTATTTCATTTTTTAGTTGATGTTCTGTCAAAGTTGGCTGCTGTTTCGGTATTTTCCTTGTTAAAATGTGTTGCTATTCCTTCCTTCAACTTCATTAGAAATCTAAATTATACATAGTGCATAATTGGCTTCAATTTCAAGATTTGAATCTCAAAGGCGTATTGCTGAACTGTGATTTACTATTCTTGATTTCAATCTAATTTAGTTTTTAGACAAATGGTGCTACTATGATTTAGCTTTAATGTGCCTGGTTTGATTCCAGAGGGGCTTAATTTCTGGATGATATGCTTATGGGGTTGAATCTATTGAGTCCATATTGATATTATCCTTACTATTCAAATGGAAGCTTTGTTTTGGTTATTTGATAATTTGAAATGAATGATTGGTTTAAACGTGAGTATAACCTATTTGGCGATGTGTACTAGAATAGAGCTTGATGTTGTTTGAAATTGATACTGACTTTCTCCAGTGATGTCACTTTGAATTGGCTTTGATTCTCAAATAAACACTTTGACCGATTCCGTTGAGCATGATTATGGCATTGAGTTAATCCTGTTTATCATTATTGAGTTGATTTTCAACATCTTGAGCTTGCTCTAGTATGATATTAATGCTGGTTATCATACTAATCGTACTTCTAATGTCGGATTAACTCTGATCGTTACATGTTAGTCAGATCATTACATGTTGGTATCACTCTCGATGATGGGTTTAAGTCAAATTGTCATGTGTTGAACATGTTTTTTTTTTTTTTTGGTTTTGCTCATTTTGGAGGTACGATGAATGGTGTTTTTTTGTTTGATTTTGTTCACTTTGAAGACATGTTGTATTGGTTTTTTCAATCTAGTTTATGCTTGTTAAATATGATTTTATTTTTTGTAGAAAATAGGTTGCGTCATGCTTTTAAACTAGACTTTATAGGAATTGGGGGATTTTGGATTGAATTAGCATTGGAATGGTGATTTTGGGTTTAAAATGATTTTAATATATGGCAGTCACTTATTGTTAGGAAGACTTTTATATTATTTCTTTGAAACGTGGTCTGTGGCTAGCCTAATGCATTGTTTGTATGTGGGTCTCATGGTTATGGCTATTCCTTCAATGTTTCTTATGTTTTTGTAACTTGGTCAAAATGGTATATTTTTGTCTTGGGTTTTATTTTAGTATGATAAAAGAGTGTTCAATGCATTTTGTATCTTTTAGAAATAACCAAAAGGAAAAAATGTTTTTTTTTTCTGGGCTTCCTAAAGGCCCAATTAATTATGGTTCTGATATTAAAAGCCCAAAATAATCACTTGTTACTAAAAAGGGGTTTCAAAAGCCCACTTAAAATATTTGTCAAAGAGGGTTCCAAAGGCCCACTCAAATTATATTCAAGGGTTTCAAAAGCCCAATTGAATTATTTTTAAAAAATGGGTTTCAAAGGCCTAATTGAATTGTTTTAAAAAAAAAAGGGTTCAAGTTCCAAATTCCTCCCAAGGGGCTCCGATGGCCCAATCCAAATGTTTTCAAAATAGAATTCAAATTTCGTTTTGACCCCATATTTTTGGAAATGCGATTTTAACCCCAATACTTTGAGAAATCTCATTTTGGCCCCACTATTTTTGTAAACCTCATTATTCCCCCAATGACCGAAGCTCCAAAGGACTTCTAGTGGAAGTTCATAGTCCCTGAAGTCCAGTTTATTACTTTTATAGGCTTCTTGTGGAAGTTTAACTTCCCCGAAGTCTGAACTCTTTCTCTTTCTAGGTTTTTAGTAGAATTTTATATTCCCCAAAGTATTAACTATCATGAGCATTCAGTGGAGGTATATTGTCCCCAACATCCTAATTCATTTTCCAAGCTTTAAGTGGAATTTTATATTCCCCTAATGACCTAATTTCTTTTCACCTAATTAATTTAACTATTCTGAACTACGTTGACCTTGATTCATTTTGGGGGTATGTAGACACTTATTTGGTAAGGTAAGTCTAGTTATTTCTTTCTCTATCTTTATCCTTTATTATCGTATTAATAAAAATTGGATAATTAAAATACATTAAATTTTTAAGTACAAACAATTTAGGGTAATTATCCTTAGAGATGGACATTGTAGGGTGTCTAACACCTTCCCCACACATAATTAGACTCCCGAACCCTTCCTCTGATTCCGAGGGCCAGATTTCCTTTCTCTTTTTAAGGATCTCAATTATCCTTCTAATTAATTGGTGGCAACTCCATTTTTTTTTTCTTTGCATTTTTTCTTACGCACCCAAAGTCATAAAATGATGACTTTTCACCGGTCATCACATTGTGATGCACATCATATTAATATGCTTATTAAAAGACAAGCTATAGAAGAAATTGAGAATAATTGACTCATACTCAAAGCTTCGGTTGATAGTATCAAATGGTTGACATTTCAAGCTTTTGTATACAGGGGTCATGATGAAATCTCAAGTTCAAAGAATTGAGGCAATTTCATTGAAATGTTAAAGCTTTTAGGATCTTACAATGACAATGTTCAAAAGGTTATTTTGGAGAATGCTCTAAGGGTTGCAAAGTATCAAAGGACATTCAAATATATATTCTCCATATTCTTGCAAATAACGGAAGATATTCAATTAGAGAAGAGATAAGAAATGCTAAATTTTGTATCCTTATTGATGAAGCTTGAGATGAATCTAAGAAAGAACAAATGGCTATTGTTTTGAAATTTATTAGAAGGGATGGTTTTGTTTAAGAGAGGTTCTTTGATCTTGTGTATGTTAGTGACACTAGTTCAATGACTTTGAAGAAAGAGTTAGTGTTTGTCCTTTCTCTTCATAATCTCCAACTTGAAAATATTCGAGGTCAAGGATATGATGGTGCTAGCAATATGAGAGGTGAATGGAATGGGTTACAAGCTTTGATTATTAATGATTGTCCATATGCATATTATGTTCATTATTTTGCTCATAGGTTGTTGTTACAACATGACGACCGGTGAAAAGCCATCATTTTATGACTTTAGGCACATAAGGGAAAACGCAAAGAAAATGGGAGTCGCCACCAATTAATTAGAAGGATAATTGGAATCCTAAAAAAGAAAAAAGGAAAACTGGCCCTTGGAACTAGAGGAAAGGTTCGAGAGTCTAATTACGTGTGGGGAAGGTGTTAGGCACCCCACAACGCCCATCCCTAAGGATGGTTACCCTAAATTGTTTGTGCTTAATAATTTCAATATTTTTTAATTACTCATTTTTTATTAATAAGGTGATAAATGAAAAATTAGAAAAAGAAATAACTAGACCTGCCTTACCAAGTAAGTACCTACGTACCTCAAAAGGGATCAAGGTCAACGTAGTTCGAGAATGTTTGGATAAGTTGATTAGGTGAGATGTATTGGGCTGTTTGTTTTAATTTTTAAAAGTAGTTTTTTTATTTTTTTGTTCTGCGGGAACAAAAAAACTCGTTTACATGACTGTTTTCATCAGTTGTTTTTAAAAACTGTTTCTGAAAACAGTAACTAGAAAACAAAAAAAACAAAAAATTTTTTTTTTGTATTTTGGCTTGTTTTCTTCATCTGTTTTCTAAAAAAACACAAAAAACAACTGATGAAATTTTTTTTACCTAAACAGGTTTTTTATTTTTTTGTTCTATAAAACTATTTTTTAGAGTTGTTTTTAAAAACTATTTTTAAAAATAATAAAACAAAAACCGTTCTAAACAGCCCCATGATCTTTGACCTCAGAATGCTAAGACCTTTAGAGGAATATAAAATTTCACTTAAAGTCTGAAAAATGAATTAGGAATGGAACATTAGGAATAATATACCTCCACTGAATATCCGACAAAATTGAGACTTTAGGAAAATAAAATCTCATTGAAAGTCTAGTAAGAGAAATAAGCAGGACTTCGAGAAAGATGAAATTTCACTGAAAGCCCGTGAAATTTAGGACATTGGGGAGTATGTAACTCCACCGAATACCACGAAGATTAGGACATTGGAGAAGATAAACTTCTACTAAAAGTCCTTTAAATGTTCACAAATGGTAATTTTATTATTCTTAATCAAATTTTAATTTACCCAATTTTTATGACAAAATTGAAATTAAAAGTATCGGGGTGAGAAATGAAATTTTTAGAAGTGTTTGGGGTTAAAATATACTTTATGCGAATAGCGTAACCAAAATGTAATTTATGAAAATCATGGGGTCAAAAACGTAATTTATAAAAGCAACTGGGCAAAAATGCAATTTAAGTAAATAGTGGGGCCATAATGTAATTCATAAAAATGGTGGGGCCAAAAATATAATTTAAATAAATAATAGGGTCAAAACATAATTTATAAAAGTGATGGTCCCAAAAATGTAATTTATGTGAATAATAAAGCTAAACATGTAATTTATGTGGATAATGGGGCCATAATGTAATTTATAAAAGTGATGATCCAGAATATAATTTTTGCAAAAAACGAGGGCCAAAAAAGTTGTTTTAATGACATTAAAACCACAATTGTATTTAAAGAAGAGAGAATAACATCAAAATTTTAAAACATTGGGTCTGAATTTTTCTAAGAGTTTGACCAAACAATATAGAGTTTTTACTAAACTTAGGCCCTTGAAACCCAATTAGAAAATGAATTCATATGATTTTTGGAGTTTAGTTCCCCCCCCCATTTTTTTTATATTTGGGCCTTGGACCCCCTCTTTTTGTTTATAGCTAGCCCCAGTGTGCCCTTGGGACCCTGGTTTTTTCGTGACAATACACTCAAATACAAAGTGTGGTTGAGCTTCCTGTTATGCACACCAAATTTCAACATACTCTACATACGTAAACATATTTATCACAAAAAGGTGAAACATCACATCTTAGTTAATTTAGCTAACAACTTGGATCAGAAATCAATTTGGCCTACAATTTGACACCAAAACGATAATGAACATGGATCAAAATCATACCCAGTCAGCATGCATACGCTATCTAAGATCAACCCCAAAAGAGAACAGAAACCTCTTATTCAGGCTATCCTATTTTACGAGATCAAAAATCAGTATTAATTTCTATCTCTCTAGATTAATGTTTTAGAAGTTGTGACCCATCATAAACTAAAAAAATCAACCCAAGCTTCAGAATCAGAGGTAAACTGGTCAAGATTCTGATTTCTATGGCCAAAATATTAGTGAACAACAATCAAAAAATGCTTCCAAAAAACACCTAGCCAGACTAAAATACAGAGGTGAAGCAAACGCCCAACTAGAGACATTTCATCGTTTAAAATCAGATAAAAAAATAATCAACCCTCATTGTCGGATCGAATGGCATTCATAGAGAACATGATGATCATATATAACCAAAGAGACTCAAGAAAATTTACAGAGATAATGGGTATTATGAAACAAAATACCTTTAAGAACAATCTTTAAAATGGATTAGATCCTAAAACCCCTGAGCTAAATTGTCCAGGAAGCTCAAATTTGACCTTGAAATCTCAGTTTCCCTTTCGATTGCCCCTTTCTCTGTGATTCCCCTCTGTTATCTCCCTCTTTTTCTCCGTTGGTTCCCCATCTATTTTTATTTGTCTTTGCCATCTCTTACATAGCCTCGTCCTTGGAGCAAATCCTGTGGAGGACGGGTCTTCAACCCTCAGAAATCAAACTGGTACATAGAGTGTTGCGCATCGGGGTTACATGCCGTGGGCAATGCAGGACCGCAGAGGGGTGGGAGATAATTGCTTTATCACACAGTGGCTGGCAGAGGTAAAAAGTGGAAGCCATAGGGGCGGTGCCAAGGTACAGGTGCGTGGGGAAACAACAAACAGAGATATTAAAAGAAAACTATGGCAGAGAGATAGCGACGTGGAGGAAAAGAGGGGACCAGAAGTGGTCCTCGATTGATGCTCATACAGAGTATAGGTAAAAGAAGGGGGCAAAGCAGGTGTGGGACATAGGGGAAGCAGAGAGTGATACCAGAAGAGGGATGGAGGGCGGCTAAGAGCATGGGAGGCAGCAAAGGAAATGGGAAAAAGACAAGAAGAGAAGAAAAAAAATAAAGGGGTGCGGGTTAAGTTTAGGAAGTGGACTGGGTTGGGTTCTTGGTTAGGCTGAGACTGGGCTGGAGATGGACCAGGCTTATTGGGCTCCGATTTTCAGCTTTTTTTTTTTTTGCTTTGTTTTGTTTTGATTTTTTTTTTGGTTAACTTAATTAATTTTTCTTTCTTACCTTCCTTTTTCATTTTTTTATGACAATTATTATTATTAATATATAATTTTATTTATTTATTTATTTTTAGTTTTTATTATTTATTATTATTTTTTGTTTGCCTAGACAAAATCCAGTGTTTACAGTTGTAATTAGCCTTGGTTGCTGCTTTAAGAAAAGTTGTCCAAATTCATGAATTATTCACACAATTGACTTCTATTGTAAATATTGTTGGCACTTCTTGCAAACGACATGATCAATTACAAGAAGCTCAAGCAATTGAGATTGCAAAAATAATTGCACTTGATGAACTTGAAATAGGTAGAAGGGCAAATCAAGTTGGAACTTTACAAAGAGCTGGAGATACTCGATGGGGCTCTCACTTTACTTCTATTTGCAGCTTGATGAGAATGTTTTCTGCAACTTGCATTGTTGTCAATAATATTATTGATGAAGAGGCCACTTATGCACAAAGAAGTGATGCTTATGCTGTTAGTAAAAATTATTATCATTTGAGTTTATTCTCACATTTCACTTAATAAATGAAATCATGGGAATCACTAATAATCTTTGCCAAACATTATAACAACACTCTCAGTATATCTTGAATGTAGTGCATCTTGTTTCTATAACAAAATTACTTCTTCAACAATTGAGAGATGATGGATGATCTAATTTACTTGAGAATGTGAAAGAATTTTGTAGAATACTTGATATTGCAATCTCAGATATGGATTCACAATATATCTTAGGCAGAGGTTGATCTCGTCAACCAAATGAAACTGTGGAGCATCATTTTCGAATAGAAATATTCCTAGTAGTAATAGACTTCCAGTTACAAGAGCTAAATAGTATATTCAAAGAGCAAAGAATGGAACTTCTAACCTTAAGCTCTGCTTTATATCTTAATGGAAATTATAAGTCATTCAATATAGAAAGCATATGCAAGTGAACAATGAATTTTATCTTGAAGATTTCACTGAACAAGAAAGAAGTCATTTGAAGTTTCAATTGTGTCATTATGGGCTTGATGTATGTAATCATCCATATTTTCATGGTATTTTTACACTTTCTCAATTATGCCAGAGATTGATGGAAACAAGGAAATTAAAAACTTACCACTTGATTGATCGATTAATTCGTTTTATTTTGACTCTTTTGGTATCTACAGCAACTACAGAGAGAGCTTTTTCAACAATGTAAACTATCAAAACAAGACTCCGAAATCAAATAGATGATGAATTTCTTACGGATAATTTAGTTGTTTAGATTGAAAAAGAGATTGCCACTACTTTTAGCACAAACTCCACAATAGCTGAATTTGAATCAAAATAAAAGTGTCAAGCCTAACTTTCTTAGAAAATGATTGTAAGTAATTATTTATAATTAACAATTCTTTTTTGTTTATATATTATGCATTATGTTTGACTATTTGAGTTTTTAATTGTTGCATATGATTGATATGTTTTTATTGATATGTTTAATTTTTTATCTCTTTAGTCCCTCCAATTAAAACACTCTAGCTCCACCACTGTGAATATACCTCTTATGGATGCCATCCTACAAGTCCCGAGGTATGCAAAATTTCTCAAAGAATTATGCACCAATAAGCGTAAGCTAAAGGGGGATGAGATGATATGTGTGGGGGAAAATGTTTATGCTGTTTTGCAAAGAGAGTTCATAGCAAAATGTAAAGATTTGAGAAGCTTTACTATACCCTACACAATTGGTAATGTAAAGTTTAAGCGAGTTATGTTAGATTTAAGAGCCTCCATTAATGTCATACTTTATTCCATTTATGCTTCTTTAAATCTCGGCCCACTTAAGGAAACTGGTGTGATTATTCAACTTGTTGATCGATCTAATGCTTATCCAAAAGATGTTTTGGAGGATGTGTTGATGTAGATGAATGAACTAGTTTTCCCTGTGAGTTTCTATGTTCTTGAGATAGAGGATGACTCATCTCCAATGAAGACACCATTGCATTTAGGGAGACCATTCATGAACACTGCACGAACCAAGATAGATGTGTATGGTAGGACCTTCACTTTGGAATTTGATGGCGAAGTCATACGCTCCAACATCTTTAAAGCAATGAGGTATCCAAGTGATTTACATTCTTGTTTTTTAGTTGACTTACTTGATTCTTTAGCACGACAATTCTTTGAGTTAATTGGAAATGATGCTTTGGAAGTCACCATCAATAATAGCATTAAACCAAAAAATTCTACAAATCTAAATAACAATGTGAAATTATGTGAAGAAGTAGAAGAGGTCGTAACATCTCTAGAAGCTTTGCCAAAAATACCAAACATGTATAATGTTTCTTTTATATCTTTGCCCTTGACTAATGAGAAACGTTTACCTTTTGTGGTACAAGCCCCCACTTTGGAGCTTAAGCCTCTTCTAGATCACCTCAAGTATGTGTACTTAGGTGAGAAAGACATATTACCAGTGATAATTGCAAAGAACCTCACGGTTGTCCAAGAGAAAAAGCTAATCCGTGTATTGAAAGATCACAAAACGACTATAGGTTGGACAATAGCCGACATAAAAAGGATTAGCCCTTCCATGTGCATGCATGGAATTTTACTTGAAGATAGAGCACATCCAACTAGGGAAGCTTAAAGCAGATTGAACCCTCATATGATAGAGGTTAGGGAAAAAGAAGTGTTAAAATTGTTAGACGTCGGTGTGATTTACCCGATCTTAGATAGCAAATGGGTGAGCCCAGCTCAAGTTGTCCCCAAGAAATCTAGTGTCATAGTGGTCAAGAATGAAGAGAATAAACTAGTACCCACTCGTGTCTAAACTGGATGGCAAGTTTGCATTGATTATAGAAAGCTCAATTATACTACTCGCAAAGATCACTTTCCTTTGCCATTTATTGATTAAATGTTAGAAAGACTGGCTAGTCATACTCACTATTGTTTTCTTGATGGTTACTCAAGTTATAACCAGATTGTGATTACATCATAAAACTAAGAGAAAACGACTTTCATTTGCTCATTTGGAACCTTTGCCTATCGATGCATGCCCATTTGGCCTATGTAATGGTCTTGCTACTTTTCAGCTCTGTATGGTGAGTATATTTTCATATTATGTTGAGAGCATCATGTAATTTTTTATGGATGATTTTATCATATGTGATGACTCTTTTGACATATGTTTGGATCATCTCATGCGTGTTCTCAGACAATGCATTGAAACTAACCTTGTGCTTAACTGGGAACAATGCCATTTTATGGTAGAGCAAGGAGTAGTTTTAGGTCATATCATATAAGTTAAAGGAATCGAAGTAGATAGATCTTGTTTGTTCCTTACCACATTTCCATTAGTGTGAGGGAAGTTCGTTCTTTTTTTGGACACGCAGGATTTTATCGAAGATTTATCAAGCACTTTTAAAAAATTGCAAGACCCCTATGCAAACTACCACAAAAAGAAGTGGCATTTGAATTCATTGAAGAGTGCAAGAAGGCATTTGAAAAGCTTAATGAGCTTTTGACAACGGCTTCCATCATTCAACCACTTAATTAGAGCATTCAGTCATATAAGAGTAGTGTACAAATAACATTACTCTTCTAACTCATTGACCTTCTTTCTTCTCCTAAGTTATTGACATAACCCAAACATTTAAACAAGGATTATTTGCTATGTCATGTTACTTTTGAAGTTTTGTGGCTGGTATAAGATTAAATAAAATAATATAAGTTAAGTCAATTTAAGTAATACTTAGTGCATATTAAAATTTGTATAAATTTATATAGTTATGATTTTTTATATAATGATCATCGCATAACACTATATACTTACAACTTGTTTGGTGCGTTATATAGGATAAGGCCTGATAATATAAGTAACAATTAATACTATTTTGTATGATATCAATGTATAAACTTTTATACTTTTGTTATAACAACGTATAATATGTAAGACTATATAATATTATTATTTTATGTGATTATAATTGATAGACAAATAATATCATAATATATAAAAATAATATTAAATTCATACCATAACATGGTAGTGATGCGGTAATAATGGCAACGGTGGTAGAGATGATGATTGCAGTGGTAGAGGTTGTGGTGTTGGTAGCAGTAGCGATTATGATGACAATGGCGGTGGCGATTGTAGTAATAATGGTAATGGTGATGATGTTAAAAGTGACTATAATAATACGATGATATATTGATAAATATAGAAAATTTTATTAAACATTTTTTTATAAAATTTTATACAAAATTTCTTATCATAACTTATCCCACACCTAGAAGTCTTGTTTGGTGCGCCGTATAATGCTAGATAAGATATTATAAGCTAATATAATCTATCCTTATATAATACTTGGTGTATACAAATGATTGTATAAGTTTCAACAATTAAAACTTTTTATATGGTGATGACTGCATAATACTATACATCAAAGTGTATTGGGATAAGTCATGATAAAGAATTATGTATAAAGTTTTAATTAAAAAATTTTAAAAAATTATTTTCATCCTTATTGTCAAAATACCATTATATTATTAGTCACTTTTGACATCACTACTATTACTATCATCACCTCGCAATTACCACTGTCACCATTACCACTATCGGGATATAATATAAATTTTGTATGATTTTTATATATTAGACTATTATTTTTTTATCAACAATTACATAAAATAATATTATGTTATATAATCTTCTATATTATATATTATGATAATAAAAACATATTAATATAAAAAGTTTATATATACATAACATATACAATATTATCTATTGTGACTTTTTCGACGCAACAAATAAGGCTTGAGTATGTAGTTATAGTATTATGCGACAACTATGGTGTAAAATTACATAAAACTATTATTGTGGACAACAAAGCCTCATTGTTCGAAGATAACAAATGTGTTGAATTGGCAACCAAATAATGATAATAATACAATACCACATAAATTTTATATATATATATATATTAATATTAATATTTAATATATATGTATTTCATAGTTAAACCATCAAATTACATTTATTATCGTTTCTTTTTTTTGTTGAATATTTTTGTATTTTTAAATTAAAATTATAAAAAAAGTAAAAGAACCGTCGTAGCCTGTATCGCAAGTAGGATAGTAATGCCTTAAACTTAATACTTTAAGGGTATATTTGTTTAGGCTTATTAGAAAATGTCTTTTTTCTTTTTCTTGTAAAAGGAATGACTTTTTTCTAAGAAAAAGTTATTTTATATTTGGATGCAATAATTAAGAAAAATTTTTAAAGAATGATGAATAATTTTAAAAATAAAATTTTTTTTTCTCTTTATCAGAAGAAGTTATAAATAATTTCTTTTTATAAGAAGTTTTCTATATTTTTATTAAATTATTATTTTTTTTATAAATTTAAATAAATAAATATATTTTTATCAAAAAATATTATTTTTTTAAAAAAATAATTTATTTTTAAAATAAATTCAAACAAATAGAAGCTAAAATTTAATAAAGGGAAAGAAGTCAAAATATCTCTCCGCCCATAAGCGGTAAACAGTAAAAACTCAACGCAGCTAAGAGAACTTGCTGTGAGTGATTTGTTACAATATAATGAGAAATTATTGGGTAGACTTTAATTTCAAAAAGAGATAAATTAACCTAATCATAGATAAAAGATGTGACGTGGGATGAGTGGTTTGTTATAAAGAGATAATATAAATAATTAATAATTTTTGAATAAAAATAAATAATAAAAATAAAATATTTATTAAAAATATATATATCTTTCATTAAAAATAAATATGTGACTTATGTAATTTTTATTAAAATTTTAATTTTAATGATTTATTTTTAATTTAAAGGTCATCAATTATTTTTTTATTTTTATAGTAAATTAATTATTTTCTTTTTATAAATATATTAGAAATGTTAAAATTAGATCAGTTATGCCTATTTATAAATATTATTAAATGCTAGAATAATTATAATCAATTAAAATAATTACAAATTATAGTATAGAATAGTATATTAGCAGTTAGCTTTACGCGCGTGGAGGTTCACACTGGGACGGCGGGGAACCTGTATGGGTTTCAGGGCACGCCTTGTGTCGCTGTTCTCTCTTGCTCCAATCTAGAGAGCGAAAGACCGAGCGAGAGAGAGAGGAGTGCGCACTACGCACCCCTCCCAAACTCGTGCTGCTTACTGCTTCTACCCCTCTCACTCTCAAGACAAGTCGAAGATAGAAATTATACGAATAAACTATTCACAGAGAGAGAGAGAGAGAGAGAGAGTGCGTGAAGGAAAAGGAAGAGGGAAAGAGCTGAAAAGAGGCAGGCAGGGAACAGTGGGGTCGTGTCGGCTTCAACCAAACACGACCTTATCAACGATCCCGTCCATCCATCGAATTTCGATCTACTACTACTTTTCTCTTTTCTCCCTTTCTTCTTCTGTCCGAAACCCTAGCGACTTGCTGTGCTGTTGGGACACTAGAGACCGGAGGAGGTCAACTCAACTTGGAGGTACACTGTGTATGCTGCTAGCTTGTTTCTTTTATTGCTTGGGCAATGGGAGGGAGAAATGTTGGGTCTTTTTATTTTGAGGTTCTGGGTTTTGATTCTGATTTGAATTTTGTTGTGTTGGGTCTGGATTTAATGGGTTTAAGATCAGAGTTTGTGGCTGTGTTTGCTTTCTGGGAAATGGGGTTGGAACTGGGAAGAAAATGTCTGAATACTTTGATCAGTTTACTCTAGTATTCTGAAAATGGGTACGCGCCAAATCGGTGTTATTCTGTTCCCTTGGATCCGGGGTGTTGGGAACTTGAGATGGTATATTGGTCGTTTTTCATCATATTCCTATCGAGTTCTCTATTCCTCTTTCTCCCAGACGCACTCAGTTTCTGTTTTTAGCGTGAGGAAACTGGTTGAACGTCTTGCTTATTTTCCTTATGTACTATTAAAAGCTAAATAATTTTGTTTCCTTGATAACGGCAACTTGTTGATGCCCATTTGAGGAACATTACCCAATTTCTAGTCTGGAAAAAGTTTTGGCTTATAGCAGGCTTGTGAAGGGTCTGACACGTTTTACCTCTAGGTTCACAAATTGCCATTATAAGAAGTCTTTCTAATGCTGAACTTCCCTTGCCTCATTTAAGGTGCAAAAGCAGAGTTACGGTAACACAAAAATTTAAGGCTTCATTTAGCTGATTCAAAATTCCTTTGTGTCAATGATGGTTAATAATAATGTGTTCTAGCTAAGGGCTATATTCTATTTGGTGAGAAAGTTAATGACAGCGTTTTCTTTTGCAGCAGAACCGATTTAAACCCAGAGTTCTCCTAGATTTTGTGTTCTCTTGAAGATCATTCGTTTGGTTCTCTTATGGCATTTATGGCTTCAAATCAGACGTCTGGTGGAAACCATGCAGGTTTGAGTTGACCCTGTCACTATTTTTCTTACTTATTCTTTATCATTAATGATGTATTGGTACTGATTTATAGCTAGATTTAGTGATTTGCATAGAACACTGAACCCTCAAACCTGATTTGATATCTTAGAAATGCTTACTATTTCTAAAATGTTGTGATAATTGTTGAATGTTAAAACATTGACTGATGAAGGGAACATATGAAAGCAAATTAGAATATACAACTGTCCATGATTGGCTTAATCAGTTTGGGTTGCTGTATACCCACCCATTTCATTATTGTTGATATGAATGGTGTTTATCAGTTTATGTATATTAACTTTTGCTCTCAGGAACTTTGATGTAGTATCTGCTTTTACTAGTCCTTTACTCCTTGTGGTTTCTGACGAATAGTGAAATAAGAAACTATAGTTGCTAATGCCTGTCAGATTGGATGCGTTTCTGCATATCAGGTACCATAGATTCTGCAAACAATCGACATAGCACTTGTGGGACTATATCAGCTGGCACATAGAGCTAGAGCTTTTATTGTAATAACTGACGGCATCATTTGATAGAGAGAATGAGAATTTTAGAAGAAATTGTTGCATTGAAATGGTCTTTATTTCTAGAAGAGCGTAAGTGCTTCTAGTGCCACTGGTGAGTAGAATTGGATACTCAACTATAAAGTTTGACTCTGAGGCGAGGGGAGGGGGTAGGGAATAGACACTTTACAATCTTTATATTTATTAGGGTATGCTTGGGTTGTTAGTTGGGGGTTTTGGAGGAAGTGTGCTAATTCATAAATTGGTCCATGAATGTTTTTGCGGGGATATAATTTAGACAGTCTTGGAACTTGGCAATATTAGGTTTTCCATGTCACATTTGTACATGATTATGATTACCGTGAATGATGTTACCTTAACTGCAGCTGTTACTATCACTACATCAGAATTGCTTTTCTACTGTTACTATTACTTTACTACTGTGATACTGTATAATTACTACATATTATATTTGTATACCACTTCTTATACATCACTGTTAAGGTCTTGCAAACTCACTAATGGTGTATAAAATTTGTGTCCACTTTTACAAGGTCAGCCAGTCACTTGACCTTTCTCCAACACTGATGTTTGTGTATTATACTTGAAGCACATGGCTCTCCATGATCATTTTAATCCCTTACCCTGTTCTACCCTTACATGGTTTACTCACTCTTCTCCCTGTTACTCATTGCTATATATCTCTGGACCATGATGTCTACTTGTTCCTTATAATTTTCATTTTGCTTGTTGGTGGGCGATGTATTTTGAATTTACAAATGGTCTGACACAAATATTAATTTTTTGCTTGGTGAGATTATTGTTGTTGCCTTTTCTTTTTTGTCATGCATAATTTTATGTTACCAAACTGATAGTATGAATCATCAGTGTTGAAAGGTGGTTTAAACTATAAATTTTGTGCATATTTTACATGCAATAGAAGTTACTGTGAATTTTTTTCTTTGCTTTGGTATGTTTTCTTCTTGTTATCCCTTATCTAGTCGTCTCCTTATGTTTGTTTTATAGGGGCAACCAATGATGCTTTGTACAAGGAATTGTGGCATGCCTGTGCTGGTCCCCTTGTAACTCTTCCTCGTGAAGGCGAGCGAGTTTATTACTTTCCACAGGGTCACATGGAACAGGTATTTTGGTCTTTAATTGAATTTTAAGTCTTAAAAATTCCTTAGTCTGCCTTGGTAAGCTGTGAGCAAAATATACTTGCATGCTAGGAAACATGTAAACATGGGTTCAAGTTTATGGTTTTATGGATAGGAAACTTGGCCTATGTTTGACAACATTGCAATTTTAGACTTCTAAAGGATAGCCAAGTGCTTCGTACATTGGATTCAATTATTATTTCTATTTTTCTTAGCCTACAACTATTGATGCTGAAATTATCTGATGTGATCAGGGGATTTGACAACTTTGATTGCAAGAAGAAACCTAGACCATTTGACCTGTCTTAATTGGCCAATATTATCTTTAATGTACACATCATTGTGAGATTGCTTTTAGCAAAAGTTGCATATGCTTGGGTCAACTGCACTAAGATTCTTGTGTTGGTATTTTCTAATTTTGTTGGCATGGATTAAGCTTTGTTGGCATGGATTCACCTTCCCAAGGATTCATATAACATTTATAGCCAAAAAATATTTGTTTCTTGTTGTTGACTATGAGAAATCATGGCAGGTAAAACTCACCCCCAAAAGTTAGCTCTTTGGGGATGGTGTCTGCCATGGCTTATAAACCCCACTATCACCCCTTTACTGGGTGATGTGGGACTCCTTGCAGACAATGGGGTCCCAACAATCTTTCCTCCTTAGAGGGGCGACGTCCACGGCGCTAGTTGCCCACTCGGGAAGCCTTTGTTCAAGGACGCCTTTGTTTGGGGAGCCTTCGCTTTGGCGTCTCTCCCGGGGCTTGCATGGCACTCTCCCCCCCGGCACTCTTCCCCTCCTCGGTGCTTTCCCCCGTCACTCCTTTCTAGCCCCCCGCTGCTGCTCATTTGGTCCGAACTACTCTCATACCATTTTTAGAAATCACGGCAGGTAGAACTCACCCCAAAAGTTAACTCGTAAGGGAGGATGCCTGCCATGGCTTATAAACCCCACTATCACTCCTTTACTAGGTGATGTGAGACTCCTTGCAGATAACGGGATCCCAACATTGACCAAATTAGTTTCTTCAAGGAGATAAGGGATATTTTCATTTAAAGTATGTTGGTTAATGGTTTTCAGTTTGTAATTCTTTTTGCATCTGAAGTTTTATAGTCTATTGCATTATTGATGCTAGTACTTTTGATAGCCTGACATTGCCCTCTGTCAGATTAGTTCATGATATCTTTTTAACATATTATATTGAAATAATTTTGTTCCATAATTCCCTGCAATTTTGATGACGATTATACTTTTTGTTATACTGTACAGCATATGTATTACCATTTTCTTCTTGGTCTTAACTTATGCTTTTTGATTTGATAGCTTGAGGCATCGATGCATCAGGGATCAGAGCAGCAAATGCCTTCCTTCAATCTGCCTTCTAAAATTCTATGTAAGGTCTTCAATGTTCATCTTCGGGTGAGTTATGATTTTTCATTTTTCTATGCATTCCTACTGTATACCATGACGTCCTTGAAATCTGTCAGACCACCAATCAGATTAGTTCATTCTAGAAGGGGTAAGAATTTGAATGGTAATAATCAGGGAAGAGAAATTTAAGGAGGAGATGTTCTAGCAATAAATAATCCAGAATCTTGGGAAATAAAGGAGTATGATAGTCAACAAATCTGTCATTTATGAAAGGATATCTGGGCATCAAATAGGAAATAGTCAAGGGTTAATTGTAGGATGTTGTTTTTGTAATAATTTGAATTAGTCCAGGAATAATGTACTTAATTCCTGGATCATGTTTGTCCTTTTAATTGATTTCCTTTTCAGTTATATTGCTATTTGAGACTACTTATACTCTGGAAATTATGGAATAAAGTATGCAGAATTTTACCTATTTGATGCAGGAGCATCCTTGTGATATGTAGTTCTTGTTGCCGTGTCTGTTAGCTATGTTTAATGTGTGTTCTGTTCTGTTTCAGTAAGTGTCATGTGCTGTGCACATGATTTTATTTCTGTAGCTACAGTAACTGTATT
>JASKGM010022479.1:14901-29238 GCA_034509205.1 Ceratonia siliqua | reverse complement strand
AAGAGTGGAGGACGTGCTATTTATAATTTCCATGGTGGGTGGTGAGGGCTGCGTTAAGTGTTGACGTACTGGATGACATCCATGATTGTCCACATACTCCGTACGAAGTTGGTGTTGAGGTTTCTTGTTAATGTAAAAGTCGCACGTTTTTTCTCCCTTGTCAAACAAACAAGAATATTCAACCGAACCTGGCCAGTTATGATTATGGTACAATTCTATAGCAATCAATGGGCCGATTTGTACCAGTCATGTTTTTATTTTAATTGTTCATTTTAGATGTTAAGTACGTGTTTTTTATTATTTATTTATTTATTTATTATTATTTATTTATTTTAAACCATCAAAATTTTAAAACTATGACTAATTATATTATTATTTTATTTACTAACATGTATGACCGATTTATTTCTGCTAACAAAGGATGCAAAATGATCTTACTTAGGAGCATTTAGGAGTGAGATTTTATTATTCTCACAAAATAGTTTCATAGTGCTTTACAAAAGTTTCTCCCACAAATTTTTTTCATAACTCTTATAAAATGGAAAAAAATAATGAGAATAAATAAATGAGTGGGAGTTTATAATTTTTTGAAAACAAATCACAATAGTTAATTAAGAGAGAAAAGAAGAAAACAAAATTATGTTCAAGGTTATTCTTATATAAGCATGTATTTAATATATTTTTTTATAGGGACTTATTAAATTTATAGGGTTTAAATTTTTTAATAATTTTAATTAATTTATTATTTAATAAATCAGTAGTTGATGGATCGTTTTGAAACGCAAGTCAATATTAAAAAAAATTGTTGATGGAGAAACAATGACGCTTCACATATATTTGTCAAAGAGAAAATAATATTTTAACAGTAACATTCCATTTAAACTTTATTAGATCAAATTTAACAATATAATATTATAATAACCTAATTAGTTATCTCACTCAATATACCCTAAGCCGCCTTTAGGGAGAAACAAAGGAAAGTCATCATATTTGTCTCTCTACAAATCAACGAATTAAATTAATCAATTTTGCTTTCACATTGTTAAGACAGTGATATTATAATAATCATTTTCAGTCTTAAACCTTATTAGACCAAATCTAATATATGAATCTATCTATATTAAAGAGGCTCTTCGTACTTTCTGAAAGAAGGTTGCCAAGTGCCACACTTTAGGAGACGATTGATATCCGAAATATTTTTACATTCTTATGAATGTTTAGTTAAAAAAAACTTTCATTTGTTTAGTAAAAGGTTTAAAAAAATATTTTTAAAATTTAATTTTTTTAAAATTTATAAATGAAACATTCATTTCAAAACACATGGATTAAAAAGATTCTAAGAGTAAACAAAAAATTTAAGAATGTTTTATTTTCTAAATACTCCTATGATAATACTCCAAATTAAAAAAAGTAATTAATATGAGTATATAAAATTATATAATGATAAAATATAAAATTATTTTTATATTTAATAAATGTAATTTCTATATTTGTTAAATATAATGATTTTTATATTTAATAAATATAATTTATTAAAATTTATTAATATGAGAATATAAAATATTATTTTAAAATATTTATAATGATAAAATTATTTATAATGCTAAAATTATCTTAGTACATATATTATTTTACTTAATTTCTTTTAACTTAATTAAAGGGTATTTCTGTAAAATTTACTTACATTCTTCAGAATATGTTATATGAAACAAACATAAGAATATGAATGTTACATTTCATTCTCAAAAAAATTGAGTAGTAACTAAACACATTAAACACATTTTCTGAATTTTCTTAGAATCTCATCCCAAGAATAAAACATGTTTGGAGTATAACTTTCTAAAACTTAAAACATTACTGATACCAAATGCCCCTTTAATGTTTTCTTAAATAGAAAATATACATGTCCCGTCATGAATATTTTTTACTTTCAATTAAAATTAATAAATTATATTTCATCTATTGTTGAATATTCTCTAATCTCAATTAAGTTTTAAATTTTATCTATCCTAAACTCTTCAAAGATAATTGTAGGCATTGGAGAAAAAATATAAACTTTTAACTTCACTGCAATAACTCTTTTAACGTTTCAAAAAATGAAAAAAAAAATTGAATTATCTGTTATCAATTGATTAGCTTTTCAACAATTTAAAATTTCTAATTAATACTCAAAATTTAAAACTTAAATTTCAAATTCTTTGGTCCATTCATATATTTTTCTTCAAATCCTTTGCCTCTCATCTCTCTCTAATTGTAATAAATCTCGTAACATTTCTAAATGTAAAAAAATTGAATTGGCTATTACCAATTGATTGGCTCCCCAACTATTTGAAAATTTTAATTAATAATCAAAATTTGAAATTTAAATTTAACTTTTTTGTCTATTTATTTAATTTTATTCAAAAAAATTGATAAATGTCACCCTTTAATACTTTTTAAAAATGACTGACAAGTGTCAGTCTATAATGTTTTTTTACAATTGTCATGTTATGGACATTCTTTACTCTCAATTAAAATTAATAAATTATCTCTCATCTATTGTTGAATACTCTTTAATCTGAATTAAGTTTTCAATTTTAAGTATCATTTACTCTCCAAAAATAGTTGTATGCATTCCAAAAAAAAGTCTAAACTTTTAACCTCACTTTAATAAATCTCTTAACGTTTTCAAATATGAAAAAAAAAAAAAGAATTGGTTGTTACTGATTAGCTCTCCAATATTTGAAATTTCTAATTAATAATCATAATTAAAAATTCAATTTTGAACTTCTTTTATTCATTTATTTATTTTTCTTTAAATCATCTGCCTCTCTTCTCTCTCTAATTGCAATAAATATCTTAACATTTTCAAATATAAAAAAATTTAATTGACTGTTACCAATTGATTAGCTATCCAACTATTTAAAATTTTTGATTAATAATTAAATTTTGAAATTCAAACTTCAATTTCTTTTGTCCATTTATTTATTTTTCTTCAAATTTTCTATCTCTCATCTCTCTTCAAATTCAAACAAATATAAGAATATAAATATTACATTTCATTCTCAAAAAAATTAAGTGGTAATCAAATACATTTTTTAAATTTTCCTGATATCTCATTCTAGGAATAAAACATTCTTGGAATGTAACATTCTTGAAATGTAATTTTTTATGATTTAAAATATTCCTGATATTAAATACGTCCTTAATATTTTCAAATATGAAAAAACTTGAATTGGCTGTTACCAATAGATTAGTTCTCCAACTATTTGAAATTTCTAATTAATAATCAAAATTTGAAATTTAAATTTCAACTTCTTTTGTCCTTCATTTATTTTTCTTGAAATCCGTTGCCTCTCATCTCTCTCTAATTGCAATAAATCTATTAACATTTTCAAATATGAAAAAAATTTAATTAACTGTTATCAATTGATTAGCTCTTCAACTATTTAAAGTTTTTAATTAATAATCAAAATTTAAAATTCAAAGTTCAACTTTTTTTGTTCATTTATTTATTTTTCTTCTAATCCTCTACCTCTCATCGCCCTCTCATTGCAGTAAATCTATTAACATTTTTAAATAAGAAAATTGAATTAGCTGTTACCAATAAATTTATGATGACCACATATGAAATTCTTTTATCAATAATTTCTTTTAAAAAAAATATCTAAGAGATGTCCAATTTCTGATCAGAAAGTAGTGATCCTTCAAGAATTGCCTCTCGGTTAGATTAGTGGGAATGGCCCAAATATTTTGACGACTGTTCAGCCGAGCGTCCAGAAAATATAGCCAAAAAATATATATATAAGAAATTTGGTTCTTTCCCAGTAAGAAAGTAGCTACCCTCCCCATATATTTTTACTACTGCATGTTATTATCTAGAAGACTCTCTCAGCACTTTTCTTGAGAAAGTCCAGCTTCTCTCCCTCTCCAACCATCTCAGCCCTTGTCTTCTCTGAATCCCTTGTCTTACGCCCAGCAAGCTTTCGATTATTCCCATAAGTGACGCTTGCTCAAGAAACTTCATTTCAAATCACCAGCTTGACGCCAGGGGAGTGTTACTGTTGCAGAGAATTTTTAGCAGGTATTGCTGGAGATTTATACCAAGTAAATTCTGGTTCAAATCTCAGTTTTCTTTTAGCTTGGTTTTTTTTTTGTTGATGTAAGTTGTGTTTCTGCTGAGTTGGTGCATATCGAGGGATTTCCTTCGTTCCCCTGTTCTGCCAGTGTTGATGCTAAGATTTTAGTAAATGTCTCCACTTGGTTCACGTCCCAAATGAGCATAAAACTTGTATTTATTTCTAAAATTGCATTGGTCTGCAGCTTATAACCCATAATTTTCAATGCCGAGTACTTCTTAAATAATGAATATGATGAGAGGAAATCCAGGAAACATTATACCTTGTCCAAAATCTCAGTTTGCTAAATTAAGAGAATTCACTGTAAACGTTCAGTTTGAAATAATACGCCGCCAAGTGACCCTACTTTTATTAGTTGACTCCTGCGTTTCTTTGCATAAGCTCAGCCTGAACAAATATATTTTGAGTTGTTTTCCTTTATTCCAATTAAAGAGAATCGATTATTTCATTATGTAAGTTAAATAATTTTATGTGCCAAGCACATACTCTGTCTTAGTTGGTTACCTTATTTCGTGATATACTATGGTATGGTAAGAGTGAAAAGTTTAGATATTTCAAACATTATTCTTCTGAGTTTTTTTAATGAATGAATTAGACAAGTTGTCACAACGTAACGGCCGGTGAAAAACCATCGTTTTATGACTTTGGGTGCGTAAGGGAAAACACAGAGAAAATATGAGTCGTCACCAATTAATTAGAAGGATAATTTGGATCCTTAAAAATGAATGAAAATTGACTCTTGAAACTAGATGAAGGGTTCGAGAGTCTAATTAAATGTGGGGAAGGTATTAGGCACCTCACAACGTCCATCCCTAAGGATGGTTATCCTAAATTATTTGTGCTTAAAAAATTAATATATTTTAATTACCTTTTTATTAATAAAATAATAATGGACAAAGATGAATAAATAAATAACTAGACCTGCTTTATTAAATAAGTGCCTACGTACCCCTAAAAGGGATCAAGGTCAATATAGTTCGAAATAGTTTGATTAAGCTAAAAATGATGTTAAGACATTTATGAGAAATCAAATTTTCACTTAAAGTCTAAATAATGAACCATGACATTGGAAAGCACGTGCCTCTACTGAATGCCTTTGAAATTTAAGACTCTGGGAAAATGAGATTCCACTGAAAGCCCGTGAGGTTTAAGATAATGGGGAGTGTGTAACTCCACTGAATGCCACGAAGATTAGGACATTAGAGAAAATAAACTTCTACTAAAAGTCCTTTAAATGTTCACAAATGGTAATTTTATTATTCTTAATCAAGTTTTAATTTACCCAATTTTTATGACAAGACTGAGATTAAAAGTACCGGAGTGAGAAATGAAAATTTTTAAAAATATTTGGGGTTTAAAATATAATTTATGAAAGTATGGGGGCCAAAGTGAAATTACTAAAAGTAACGGGACCATGATGAGATTTTTGAAAACTGAGGGGCTAAGATGTAATTCTCACAAAGCTAGGGGTCAAAATGAAAATTTTTTTTGAGAAGTGATTTCAAAGTATTAGGTTTTGTAAAATTCCTTATGAAATAACTGACTGGTCCTTGAAAAAAATTAATTTGAAATTATTTCTAATTAGGCCTTAGGATATTGGGCCTTTGGAGTCATTTTAGAACCCTGGGCCTTTGAAACCCTTTTATTAACCCTTAAATTAACCTTTTAAAAACCCCTTATTACACTGGACCCTCCAAGCCTCATTAATCTGATTACGAACAATCTTGAATTTATCAACCATGGAGTTCCCATCAGTATTAAACACCTCTCAATTCATAACAGGATTTGAACCTTCCCTTAACCCTGAAAAAAAAAGATTACTCGAGCTCCAAACTTAACTAAGAACATATATACTTTTGAAAACAAAGATGAAACCTGAAGTTATCTTTAACCGTATTTTCAAACATCGATCTATATAGCACCGAATTGAATCAAGATGGAAGAAACTATAACTTAGCGAATCAGATTTAATCCCTGAATTTGTATAGCATCAGAAATAAATTAAACATAATAGTTTTCCCCTTAGATTAATAGGAACCCGTATATCCCACTTCTAATACCAATCTGGTCATCTTATCCACGGGGTACATGAGTTGTTCTGCGTGGAAACAAATTTTAGATAACCAAAACCAACGTACCCCCCATAATACCAACTTAACATAAATGCTAACCCCTGAAATGATCCGTTGGTAATTGAAATGCACACGCAAGCAAAATGAACAAAATTATACCAGCTGTATTATATATGAACCCTGAGGAAAATAAGCTTATATCTCTTTGAAAAAAAAAGACATTTACCATATCAGATTCTTTCAATCCCCCTCACTGGGCGCCCAAGCAACAGAAAAACCATAATCCCCCTTTTGCCTAAGCAAAAGAAGTGAGTTTAGTTAACCAAAAACTGCCAGCACTTGGATCAGAATTAATTTCAGACCAAGGGTGACACCCACTCCGGATTATATCAGCGTGCATACTAAAATTAGTTCTGAACTAGAACGAAAAAGTCCAAATCATACAATGGCTGAAGCTATGCTCAAACTCAGATCAAAATGACAATTAAATTCATACACAAATCTAACAAAGATTTCACCAGGGAATAACGAGATGGATATAATTCATCCATGTAATAATACCTAATTTTAAAATTGAGGCTTGAGCGTCAGTTTCCCCAGTTTCAGTGCATCCTGAACCCAGATTTGAACCCCAAGATCAGTAGTATCCACTCTGAAATGGTACAAATTTAATATTAGTATACCGTATGTTCTTACACAAGATGTAATATGAGTTTCCAAAGCATGAAGGCTCCTCTGTGATTAACTCTCCGAAGCATCCCCTATTTTGATCTCCACTGTTTCAAGTTCCAGAGATAGTTTCGTCTCTTTTCGCTTTCTTGCTCTGTTTTCTCCTTTTGTTTTCGATTTTAACCTCCGTAGGCTCCCCTCTCCTCACGTCTGTTTCTCAGTGATTTCTGCCGTTAGCCCCCTCTGATTTCACCTTCTCTGCTTCGTCATTTTCACTCGTCCTCTTTCAATTCCTGATTCCTCTTCTTCTCCTCGACTTCCTGGTGGACTTGACTTTATATCCCTGAGACCCATTTCCTGCCGCTGCTTAATTCACGGTGGCGTGAAGATGGAGGGTTTCAGAGAGTGAGTCACAGATTGTGCAAGGGTTGCAAAGAAGAAAGGGATTTTAGGAGAGTGGGTGGAAGAAGGAGGTTGCGTGGGATGGGTATGCTTTGTGGAGGAGCAGAGATGGCGTAGTGTGTAGAAGTGGCATGGAGTATAGAGAGATGGTGATCGCAGAGGTTAGGGTTGCGTATGGGAGAAGCAGATCTTGCGTGATGGCCGAGTGAAGGGAGGCACGGGTCAAATGGGAAGGCAGGGAAAATGGGTGTGGGAAATGGTGCTGGACCGGGTTGGAGCTGGGTTGATGGGTCTGAACCATTAATAATAGATTGGGCCATCTTAATGGTTGGGTTGGGCTCTAAAATTGGGCTGAGTGTGTTTGGGCTGGAGGGATTTAGGCTGAAATGCTTGTGGGTTCTTTTTTTTTTTTTGGAAGGATCAGATTGGGTGTAATGGGTTGAATTATAATTTTCTTTTTAGCTTTTACCTAAAATTAAAAAAATAGAGCTAAAAAATAATAATAATAAAAATAATGAAAACAAATAACTAAGCTAATAATAAATAAATAAAAAGTGAAAAAATACTGGACAAAAATAGGTGTTTACACAAGTTCATATGATTTGGACCACGGAATGCCTATATTTTATGTGTTTACCATATTTAAAGTCCACTCCTTTATGATGACAATTATGTCTCTAGTAAAGATATGATGCCTATTACACGTATGTAATGTTTGTGATATACATAAACGAAACTCTGATATGAAAGAATTACACAAGAGAATAAAGAATATTGGAAAATGCAATGTATTGAAATGAATAACAAAGTTACAGAGTGAGCTATTTATAGGCATTTGTAGCACTACTTTACATTAACTAAATAACTGAACTATAAACTAATACTTAACTAACTTAACACAATGGCAGCTGATTAGACATACAACTGGAGTACAATTGTACACTTACTAACATTTCCCCCTTAATTTAGACTCTCTACCTACTGACAATTTGTCTCTTAAAGTGTTGAAGAAGGACACCGAGAGTGGCTTTGTCAGAATATTAGCTATTTGATCTTGAGTTGGGACGTGTGCTACTATAAGCTTTCTATCCAAAGTCTTGTCTCTGACAAAATGAAGATCTAACTCCACATGTTTCATTCTAGAGTGTAACACTGGATTAGCTGTTGCAAATACTGTACTTAGATTATCACACCATAGAATAGGAGGGTTTTGTTATGTCAGATTCAATTCATTCAAGAGAGATTGCAGCCATATGAGTTCACTTGTAGCATTAGCTAGGCTCTTATATTCAGCCTTGATACTCGACCTAGCAACTGGTGCTTTTTAGAGGACCATGAAACTGGATTTCCTCCAAGAAAGAAGCAATATCCAGTGGTTGATCTACTATCATCTACATTAGAGGCCTAATCTGCATCCGAGAAATTTGTGAGAGTGAGATGATTTGTTGACTTTGTGATTTTAATCCCAAAATCCATTGTCCCTTTTAGATACCTTAGTATCCTCTTCACTTCCTTCCAATGAGTATCCAAGGGTGCTTGCATGAATTGGCACACCTTATTCACACCATATGCAACATATAGCCAAGTGATAGTAACATATTGTAGAGCCCCTACAATGCTTTTGTAGAGCTGTTTATTTTGCAGTGGATCTCTCTATCTACATGAGAGTTTGAGGTTGGAAACCATAGGAGGTAGGAGAGATTTTGCTTCCACCATACTTGCTTTAGGTAATAAATCCAAAATGTACTTGGATTGTGTCAACATGATGCTATCCTTGATGTTTTTAACCTTAATACCAAGGAAATAATACAGAGAGCCAAGATCTTTCAGAGATAAAGCCTTATCAAGTTGATTGACCACTTGTTGTATTTGTTTGTCATAACTGCCATTAACTAGAATATCATCTACATAGATGAGAACAAGCAAGCTCTGCCCTTGATCCTGATGTCTAATGAAAAGAGATTGATCTTTTTTAGAAGGTTTGAACCCAAGCTGAATCAATAATTCTTTCAACTTATCATACCAAGCCCTAGGGGACTGCTTCAAGCCATACAAGGCTTTCTTGAGTCTACACATCATTTTCTGCCCCTGATTATGAATGTGGAACCTTGCAGGCTGATCCATATATATCTCTTCATGAATATCACCATTTAGGGTGGCATTGTTGACATCTACTTGTCTCATTTGCTATCATTTTGTGACTGCTATAGAGAGAAGAGCTTTTATAATATCAAGTTTAACTACTGGACTGAAAGTTTCAATATAATTAGCCTTTGTACTTTGTAGGTAACCCTTAGCAACCAACCTAGCTTTGTACCTTGATATTGTGCCATCAGGTAATTTCTTTAATTTGAACACTCATTTACAGCCTATAATCTTTTTATCTTGAGATAGGGGAACCAATTCCCAAGTGCTGTTTTTAAGTAGGGCATTATATTTTGTTATTGCAGCTTTTTCCATTTTGGATGAGAGAGGGCAATGTTTATATCTGGGGGTTCTGTATATGATAAATCAGCAAGGTACAATTTGGGTTTCAATATACCCTTCTATGCTTTAGTAGTCACAGGATGGTCATTAGAAATATTGTGGATTTGTGGTAAAGCATGTGATTGTGAAGAGGGTGGATCTGGTGTGTTGAGTGTGACAAGTGTAGAAGTATATTGCATAGGGATGATGTGTGTAACAGGTGATGAATTTTGTGTTTGATTTTCTAATCAAGGAGATCGTCAGTAGATGGGGTGGATGAATTGGATAATACAGGACAAACTGAATTAGATTGTTGAGAATTAATTGTGCAGATAGGTGAGAGAGGGGGTACAACTGGAATAATTAGGTAGAAAGAAGTTACAATTAAAGCTGTAGTTATGTCAACTTGAGACTTGTGAACAAAAGGAAAGCAAACCTCATCAAACTTAACATGCGTGCTTATGAGAATTTTACCTTATGGTGTGAGACATTTATATCCCTTTTGATTTGAGCAATATCCTACAAATGTGCAGGGAATATACCTAAATTGCAACTTATGAGAATTATATGGCCTGATATTGGAATAACACTGACACCCAAAGGTATTTAGGAAAGAGTAATCTAGTAATTTATTAAGCATGAGTTCAAAAAGAGACTTGTAGTTAAGAGTAGGAGTTGGAATTTTATTGATTAGATACATTGTAGAATCCTTATGCCAATAGTGAATGAATGGGTAGAGATGATTGGGCTTAAAGGGTCAAACCAATCTTTACTAGGTGCTTATGTTCTTCTTTACTACACCATTCTTTTGAAAGGGGTAAGGGCATGTATTTCTGACAAGAATCCTTTTGGAATTAAGGTAGAAGGCAATGTGTTTGAATTCTGTGCCATAATCTACCTGCATAGCTTTGAGTTTGGTTCCAAGTTGTAGTTCAACACTGTTATGAAATTGTACAAAGTACTTATAGGCTTCAGATTTATATTTAAGAAGGAAAAACCAAGTGAATTTTGAATGCATATATATTACAGATGAGTAAAACTAAAAGCCTTCTAGAGAGGTTAAATGTGCTGGACCCCATAGGTCTATCTCAATAAGTTGTAAAGGAGATTCATATTTTGTAAGAGAATAGTAAAAAGGAAGACAATGAAATTTTCGAAGTTGATAAGCTGAACAAAGAGAAAGCTTTTTATTGAATGAACTTGGTACAAAGATTCATGACCTTACTAACAATTTGGGGATTGGGGTGTCCTAACCTTCTATGCCATATATCAAATACAGAAGGGCTAGTATTGATACAACTGTGTACAAGTGAATGAGTAAAAAAAGTAGAAGCTGTTGAACTACTGTTTACAAGTAAAGGTGCAGAAGAAGTAGAAGTTGTTGGACTTGAACTAAGAATAGGTAGAGAGGTAGCATTGGCAGTAATTGTAGGAGAGATTTAGTTAGCTTTGGTCTTTGTGTTTATGTTTGCTAAATTGAATTGCTATAGCCCTTTTATGCAATGTCCCTTGTAGAAGAACCTGCTTACTAGTTAGACCCTTCACATAACAAGTATATGGTTGAAATTCAAACAATACACTATTGTCTTTTTAAAATTGTGATATAGACATTAAGTTCTTTCTGATGGAAGGTACAAGGAACAAATTCTTTAGTTCGAACAAATGATCATTTGATTTAGATAAAAATGAAGTATGACAAATGTGAGTAACATTGAGTTTGGATCCATTACCTATTTGGACTTGATCAGTTCTAAGATACTCCTTCCCAGTGTTTAGGTTGCCCATGTCATTTGTTATATGGTGTGTAGTAACTGAATCTAGAACCTAGTTGCAGCTATTATCAATTGTATTATTAGATGAATTATCATTCTGATAGTGCACATTGGTAGTAAAATCTTCTGAATTGTAAGTATGCATAGTTGAGTTAGCAGTGGGCTTTTGTGACTAATTGCCTTAAGAGGATGAGATATTTGAGTTTTCACCAGTAAAACTAGTGTTAAATCTACGATAACCTCTGAACTATGTGACCCAATTTACCCACATAATTGGCACTGAGGCCTGTTGTTAGAATTAAACCTTGTTCTACCTCTTCCTTTATTATTACCACTATTGTTTCTAATACTGTTATTGTTGTCCTGGCCTGATAAATTTGAAGACCACTTTTTCTTGGACTGCATAGCAAGATTAGCTGAAGCTTCATTGCAAGAATTTTGCAAGGCTCTACACTCAGAAGCCAGCAACAGAGCTAACACTACCTTGAGATTGTAGGGCGCATCCCTAGAAGAAATTATTGCAACTATTGAATCATACTCACTCTTAAACCTAGTAAGAACCGAGAGGATTTGATAAGATTTAGATACATTATGACCACAAGACGCCAATGTGTCACACAAAGTTATAGTTTGTAGTTGAATTAGTACTGCATAATCTTGTCTCCTAATGTAGATGACTAATTCTGCATTAATGTAGTCCATAATTCTAAAGCAGATTCGCACCCAACCAACTGAGGAAGAATGCATAGATTAACTGTAGAAAGAAGCTAAGAAACCAACAAAGAATCCTGTCTTTGATGGTGAACAAATTCTGGATTGATGGACATTCCACCTTGAGTATCCAGAAGCATTCATTCTAGTACTTCTTGAGTTCCAAGAAGAAAGGACTCAAGTCCATACCCATGAGTAGCAACCATAACCTACCATTTCCATAACGAGAAATTGGTATCTTCCAATTTCACAGTAACCACAACCTAACTCACTGGAGCGAAGACAGCTGGTGTCGTGGAAGCGTTGTTCTGGATTCGAGTTGAAGCTCTGTTCGCGTTTGCAAGAAGCTTTGATACCATCTTTGTGATATGCAAAAAAAAAAAATTCTGATATGAAAGAATTACACAAGATAATGAACAATATTGGAAAATGCAATGTATTGAACTGAATAACAAAGTTACAAAGTAAGCTACTTATAGGCATTTGTAGCACCACTTTACATTAACTGAATAACTGAACTATAAATTGATACTTAACTAACTTAACATAGTGGTGGCTGATTAGACACACAGCTGCTATACAAGTGAACATTTACTAACATGTGATAAACCAAAAGGTTCCTATATCATTCCAATATGTAAGGGGAATCAAACTTGGAGTATTTATAAATTACATCCAAATAACCAATGTGATATTTTTGGTGCCTATGGAGCTTATGGGATTTCAATATCAATGAATCACCATTTTGCCAATGCTTAAGAAGGGTTTAAGCTCAAAACAGAAGCATGGAACTCCATGAACTTTTCTCAAGTATGTGTCTGAAATAAACCACTAAAGTGCATAATAAAAGTGAAGACGAGTTTATCAAATTGGTAGGCTTTAAAGTGCCGGATACTCAACACTTGGGTAGTTTAATAGCCATGATAAATGAAAACTTCTAGGTAGGGAGTTTTTAGTACTGCTATGAAATTGAGTCATGGTTCATGTTGTTCTTAAAGTATTTATTGAAATGCTTGAAGATATTATCTAGCTATACTCCTTAAGTAAATTCTTGTGTAGTAGTATTAAATTCAATTCTGGATTATGATGATAGAATGAAAGCATCTTCAAGAAATCCTTACTAGGGTGCTCAAAGCTTGAAATTTTGGTTAAAGTGAACCTTCAAAGAGTGGGTTTCTTTGCCCTCTACTGCAAGGCGTTTGTATGATTTTCCTTACTTTTTATTTTAATTTATTATATCTAAAGGTATTACAATTATATGAATGTTCAGTTAAATAATTACGATATTTATTTGAGATCTTAAGTTGAGTTGGAAGTTGGATTAAATGTCTGTAATTTGTAAATCAATTATTATCCTGATGAAACTCTGATTGTGTTTTCCTCTTATGGTTTAGTTTTGATATATGAGATTTTGAATGCGCTTCCAATAAAGCTTCATATATATATATATATTGTAAGTATGGTTTCGTTGTGATATAGAGTTTTACTATGTCCTGAATGTTTGTATTTGACACACAGCTCTGTTCTGTCTTGAACAACATCTGACACAAAGTTTACTCTGTCAGGAGTATCTATATCTAATATAGAGCTTCGCTCTGTCTTAAGTAATATATGATATAGAGCCTTGTTTTGTTCTGAAAATATCTGACTTAGTGCTTTGTTATGTTCTGAATAATATTTGATACAAAGCTCTACTTTGTTTTTAAATATTTATATATGATATATAGAGTTTCGTTTTGTTTTGTGTAATATTTGATACGGAGCTATGCTCTGTCTTGAATATTTGTATCTAACACAGAGCTTTGTTCTGTCTTGAATATCTGTATCAACACAAAGCTCTGCTCTGTCCTAAATAATTGTACTTTTATCTGTATTTGAAAAAATCTTAGATATCTGCCATCTGTATCTAAATTTGATAGAATCCCTAGAAAATTATCTCTTAATCTATACGGGACAGAGTTTCCTATGTGAAGGAGAATTTGACCCATCCTTCCTTATCTATATTTATTTTCCCGTAAATATATTTATATGAAATGATTTTTTTTCTAAGAATCTGTCTGCTATAGTTTGTTATATAATGAACTCAAAAGTTCATGAATTATTATTTAATGCTAACGATTATATGAA
>JASKGM010022468.1:0-29240 GCA_034509205.1 Ceratonia siliqua | reverse complement strand
TTTTACAAATGAGACCTTAATTGGGTCTCTTTATGGCTTGGGAGGCAAAGTAATTTCATGAAAACGACTCTACAAAGTGGGATTGAAACAACATAACCCCTTATCCACGGAACCAACGGCGGAGTTTAGTGTAAACGTAAGGAAGGTCAATGCCCCCAATTTTTTTGTATGTATAAAAAATTCTTTAAACAAACACCCCCCCCCCCCCCCAAAATGCTATATAATTATGTTGTTTTTTAAAATATTTTGTTATGCAAGTTTTTATAATATATCAATAGTTAAAAATGAATATGTAATAAAAATATAATAAAAGAAAATACATAATTATAAATATTATTTATTTATCATCTCTTTCTAACTTTTTTTATTCTTTTCTCTCATCTTCTTTCTCTAACTTTTTCTATTTTTTTTTTCATCTTCTCTTCCCAACTTTTTCTATTCTTTTCTTTCATATTCTTTCTTCAACTTTTTCTATTCTTTCCTTATTCTCTCTCCAACTCTCTCTTATTTTATCTTTTATTAACATATTTTATTTTCATATTTACAGCATCTATAATGTCTGGTTATTTTTGTAAATTTTTTAACTCTCCATTTTCATATATGCAATTTATGTTATATATTTATTTTTTTTATCTATTATCAAATATGACTAATTTCCTACCAAAGACAATGGATTCCATTTTTTGGTACTAATAAAGCCATTAAAAGCTAACAAGAAATAGTCATTTGTTATCCTATAGCCCCACGTTTAGGACTGTAGAAATACATTTTCACCTCCTACTCTATTTTTTTTTTATTTTTTTACCTTTTGGTATTATTTGACAATTGTATCTTTTTAAAATTTTGTTGAAATGTTTTTAAAATACTTTTAATTTATTGTACTGTTTATTCAATATTTTTTTTAGAATTATACTTTTCGTAAGTAAAAAAATTTTAAAAAAATTCAAAAACATTTTGAAAATTCTGAAAAATATATGATATAAAAATTAATCAATTAATACAAAAAAAAAATAGAAGGTGAAAGGTGGGGTTGCATTATCACCCAAGAAATAACATAATGTAGATTGGTCATTAAAAAATTTTACCCCATCACACATTTTGATCAAGATCTGCCATTGCACGAAACTAGAAAAAAATAATATGTACCTTGGTATATGCGAGTAATGCATTTATAAAAATATGGGGTATTATGAAAATTTTAGAATGAACAATTAATCAATTATATTCTATGTATATACATATATGATAACTTTTTTGAAGAATGACTACTCCTAATTCTTACAACATATGTGTGTCCATGTCCTTATGATATTATCATTCATTCTATTGTCTATTTTTTTGTTAGATTAAGTATTTATCACCGTATAGAAAGATATATGACTATTAGTAAGAATGTAACTTTATTGTTTTATAGTTTTTAGAACCACATTATACATGAAGAATTGTTTATAAGCACCACAAATAAAAATGTTAAATTTAATTAAAATTTTAAGAGAGACGCTGCTCAATACAACCGAGACTTTTGTTCGTTGAAATCCATATTTAAGGAAGATGCAAGTTGTTGCACTTTATCTTCAATTAAGGCCTGCTTGTTTAGACTTATCAGAGAAGGTCTTTTATGCTATTCCTTTAAAAAGAATGTTTTTTTTAGAAGTAAAAGTTATTTTATATTTAGATGCAGTAATTAAGAAAGATTTTTAAATCATAAAATGAAATAACATTCTCTCTCATCTATTAACTTCTCCTTCTGAAGGAAGTTAGAAATGAAGGAGAAAAACTCCTTATTTTTTACTTTTCTTTTTGGAAAAAGTCGAAACAAATAAATAGTTTTTTTTAAAATGACTTATTTTTTTAAAAAAAGTTACTTATTCTCAAAATAAATCCATACAAACAAGGACTTAGTGATCAGTGGAGAAGTAGAAAATGAATTAAGAAAAATCCTTACTTCAGTTCATCCATACTTTGTTGTCTTTGAAACTTTAACTAATTAATGGGTGGATTTGTAACTGTTTAAAATTATAAATTCAATTAATTCAATTCCTATATTTTTTAATTTGATTTATTTAGGATTTAATTAAAAATAAAATATAATTATTTAAGTTTTTTAAAAAATACATTTTTCTTTTTTTGAATCCTTTCAAAATTATGAAGATTTTAAAAAATTGAAAATTTTTAATTAAAATTACTATTTCATTTTAATAATTATTGTTTTTATTGTAAATTTGCCATTCACGACTCATGAACACCCAGAATCACGACATTCACAATTGGAGTCTGGACCTTTGATCCATTTGTATTAAATTCTTAGTAGAATTAACAAGTGTTTTTGCTTTGTAGTACGTGATTGGTATCGAACATCTAAAATAAAACATTCTTTGACACTTTATGTATTTTTATTATTTTTGGTTTTTCTTTGACGCATTTCTAATATTAAGAGAATGGTTTTGTTATGTTACTTGAAGAAGAAAAAAAATGCTATAGCAAAGGCCAAGGGAATTACAATGTGAAATGCCCTCCTTACCTGAGTAGCCAATGAAGAAATGAGTGAAAGAAAATGTACTCATACTTGTATTTCATAAAGAGGATGATGAGGAAGAAGAAGTCCCTCTAATAAGGAAGAGAAAAGGTAAGGAACATAAGGAAAAGTTTGTGCATATTTTGAAGAAAACTCCTATAAAAACCATCACACTCACACCTGCCCAGACATCCAAAGCTCCACCATCTGATGGAGAACCTCCACCTCAACCCTTCGTTGAATTAGTTATGTTTGTTTTCATGCACTAGTAGTTACGTTTGAAATTTGAATTCATGTAGTTACAACAACATTGTTGTTAAGATGATAATCTTTTTTATTTAAATCTTTATCTTCTACTCAGCATCTCTTATATAAGGAGATCATTCATGAATAAAAGGCAGACTAGTTTGAAGTAAACACTATTATACTCTGAAAGTGAGACTATTTCTTGTGGTGAGACGCCATCTTCAAGTGAGAAACCTAAAGAACCCATTTCATTTCATCCCCTATCCTCCAGTTTTTTCTATTCCTAAACCCTCTCCACCCTTCAAATACTATTTAGCTGCATCAATATTAGTATCAGATCCTAACCTTGGGACCCTAATCTTTTTTGTTTTTCCATCATGAGTACCCGAAGTGGACGTTCATACAACAATGGCTATATGTCACAAAACTAACGGGATGATATGCTTTTAGAACTCTGTAATCAGATGACAGAATTGACACATCGTGTTAATACTATGTGGGAACGTCTCTTTCCGTCATCCCAGCCCCAAGCTGATGATACTGGTGATAATGATCATCCTGAAAACCAAACAAATGATCAAAACCCACAGGATCAACCATTACTTCACCCATCACTTCTCTGCCTACCTCAACCTCTCCCCCTTAAAGATGCCTCACAACCTCCCCATCAATACATGTACCGTTAACCATTTCAACATACAGGGAACCATTACAACAACTATGACTCATCTTGCTATCATGATCACTCCACAGCACCCAAAGGAGTTCGCATCGATGTTCTTGATTATTTTGGTAATCTAGAACCTAAAATTTTCCAAGATTGGCTAATGTCTCTAGACGATTATTTCGAGTGGTTTTAGATGAGCAATGAAACAAAGGTTCGCTTCGTTAAGATGAAGCTAAAAGGGCAAGCAAGGGTTTGGTGGCACAGTGTTGACGAGCAATTACATTGGTTGCACCAACCACTGGTTACTAACTGGGAAGAAATGAAACTCAGGCTCAAGGAGAAATTTCTTCCTTTGGATTATGAGGAAACTTTATTTGAAGAATTCCTAGCCCATCGGCAAGGCAATAACTTTGTCGAAGACTATACTGCCACTTTTCATGAATTAAAAATACGAAGTGGGGTTATTGAAACTGAGAAACAAGCTTTGGCACGTTATCGTTTTGGTTTAAGAGAAGACATTAGGAAAGAGCTGCTTACTACTCGACTCTTTAGTCTTGAAGAGGCATTCCAACTGGCCCTCCGAATTGAAACTCAACAAAAATAGAGGTCTAACTCAAGTACCAACTGGAATGTTACACGTAGAGCTTCCAATCAGTCTTATCGTGGGATGCCATTCATTCCCAAGCAAATCCCTCGACAGGATATCTCTAATGCGTATAACAAAATTAGAGATCGAATGATTGACAAACCTATCGAGGCTACCAAAGAGAATACTGAGGGAACAAGAGGCCAACCAGAATGTTATAAGTGCGGTGTTCACAGTCACTATGCTGTAGTATGCCTTACAAAGAATCAGAAGTTCGCCCTTGCATGTGTTGAAGATGAGATCTTATTAGAACCTCCAGTAGGTTCACAAGACCCACCTCCAGAGAACTTGAATGACCTTGAAGAAAAAAATGACTCACCTTTAGTAGAACTGGAAAGCTCCCAACTGCCCTTATGTGTGATTTGCAGAATCCTTGTAGGATAAAAAAATAATGTTGAAGAAGACTCCTGGTTGCGAACTAACAATTTTCACACATGCGTAGAAAATGGTGATAGATCCATTAACCTTATCATTGACAATGGAAGCAGAATGAACATAGTTTCCAAAGAATTAGTCGACAAATTGAAATTGCCGATAGAACCTATTGACAAACCATACAAGGTAAGTTGGATTGATGATACTTCTATGCTTGTCAAGTTAAAATGTCTAGTTACTTTTTCGTTGGGAAAAAAATTTAATGAAACTGTGTGGTGTGATATTCTTCCCATGAAAGCTTGCCACATACTGCTTGGTAGACCTTGGTTGTAGGACAGGAAAGTTATGTACAATGGTTACACAAATTCTTATTCTCTGCGACATGGTGGTAAGAATATTATCCTTAAACCTATGCGGATATCTGATTTTCAAGATTCTTTACACACTAATCCACCACGAGCTTTGTCAGTACGAAAGTTTGAAGAAGCAACTAAAGATAAGGGGGTCATCTTCTTGGTTCGAAATATACCATCATCACAAGTTACTTCTCTTTCTCATGAGCATGCTTCAATATTAGAAAACTTTTCTGATGTGGTTCCCCCTGAATTACCAACTTCTTTACCCCCATTACGCAACATCCATCATGCTATAGACTTGGTACCAGGAGCTAGTCTTCCAAATTTACTAGCATACAGGATGAATCCACAGGAACATGAAGAATTACAGAAGTGAGTCCAGGATTTACTCTCTAAGGGCTTTATTAAAGAAAGCCTTAGCCCTTGTGCTGTGCCTGCACTCCTCACTCCAAAAAAAGATGGCTTTTGGCGCATGTGTATTGACAATCGTGCAATAAACAAAATCATTATCAAATACAAGTTTCCCATTCCTCATCTCGATGACTTATTAGATCTACTATATGGTTCTAAACTTTTTTCTAAGGTGGACTTACGTAGTGGATATCACCAAATTCATATTCGACCTAGTGACGAATGAAAAACTGCATTCAAAACTAAGGATGAATTGTTCGAGTGGCTCGTAATGCCCTTTGGCCTTACAAATGCTCCGCCCATTCACCGGTAAGTTTGTGGTTATTTATTTTGATGATATTCTCATATACAGTAAAAGTGCAGAAGAACATAAAGAACATTTAAGACAGGTCCTTCGAGTACTAAGACAAGAGAAGATTTTCATTAACCTCAAAAAATGCTCTTTTGGGTTATCTCGGGTCACTTTCCTTGGATTTATTGTTCCAGATGAAGGTATTGAACCAGATCCCAAGAAAATTAAGGCAATACAGGAGTGGCCCTTACCCTCTAATATTCATGAAGTAAGAAGATTCCATGGTTTGGAAACCTTCTATAAGCGTTTCATACGCAATTTTAGCACTATAATGGCTCCAATATATGACTGCACTAAGGCTGGACCCTTTATCTGGACTTCTGCTGCAACTCGAGCCTTTAATGAGGTAAAGTTGAAACTTTGTAATGCCCCCATATTACAACTTCCCAATTTTGCAGAGGTCTTTGATGTTATGTGTGATGCTTCTCATTTTGAGATTGGAGGAGTACTTAGTCAACATGGGCATCCAGTTGTTTTTTTTAGCCAGAAATTAAGTGAAGCAAAGAAACACTACTCCTCTTATGATTTAGAGTTTTATGTAGTCATTCAAACATTAAAGCATTGGCGCCATTACTTGATTTCTTGTGAGTTCATTTTATATACAAATCATGATTCGTTACGCCATATTCATAATCAAAAGAAACTCAGTACCAAGCATGCACGATGGTTGGAATTCCTGCAAGAATTTTCCTTTGTCATCAAACACCAATCTGGCTCCCAGAACTATGTTGCAGATGCATTTAGCAGGAAGAATCATGTTCTCACAATACTCTCATCAACAGTCATTGGCTTCGAAGAAATCAAAGGCCAATATGCTAATGATCCTTTCTTTGGGCCCATTTTCATTGAACTCAATCAAGCGACCCATCCAACAACATCAAAATTATGTATTCAGCAAGACTACCTCTTCAAAGGTACGCAGTTGTGTATTCCCCAATCCTCTCTTTGAGAACATTTAATCCGAGAGCTATATGCAGGAGGCCTTGCTGGGCACTTTAGTCGTGATAAGACCCTAACCATGTTAGAGGACTGTTTCTACTAGCCAGCAATGTAAAAAGATGTTTCGAAGGTTATCTGATTATGTCACACTTGTCAATTGAGTAAAGGAACCAAGACGAACGTAGGACTGTATACGCCACTTCCATTATCCACTTCACCATGAACTAACCTTAGAATGGACTTTATACTTGGCTTATCGTGTACTATCTGAGGCTATGATTCCATCTTCGTCATCGTATACAGATTCTAAAAAATGTCACATTTTATTCCATGTTCTAAGACATATGATGCATCACGTATTGCCAGTCTTTTTTTACAAGAAGTTATCTGTTTGCATGGCCTTCCTTTAATAATTGCTTCTGACAGAGACACTAAATTTGTTAGTTATTTCTGGAAAACTCTGTGGTCCAAGCTGGGTATACGTCTCACTTTTTCTAGCGCCTTCATCCCCAAACGGATGGACAAACCGAGGTTATCAACAGCAGCCTTGGCAACTTACTCCGTTGCTTGATTAATGATCATGTTTGATCATGGGACTTAATCCTTCCACATGCCGAATTTGCATAAAATAGTGCAGTCAATCGTACTACTGGCGTGTCCCTTTTTGAAGCTGTCATTGGAATGAAACCTCGAGCACCTATTGATCTCATTCCACTACCACTTACTAGTCGGGCCAGTGGAGCCGGTGCTGACTTCGCCAACCATATTTAATCTTTACATGCAGATATACGACGACGCATGGCAGCTCAGACTGCTACATATAAGCAACACACAGATAAAACAAGGCGTCATATAGAGTTCTAAGTCAATGATGAAGTGCTTATTCTCCTTAAGAAGGAACGGTTCCCTCCCAATACTTACCAAAAATTACACCCCCACCAAGCTGGGCCATACAAGATCCTCAAACTCTTTGGCTCCAATGCTTACCTGTTAGAGCTTCCCGAAGAGTTACAAATCAGCCCTATCTTCAATATTGAATATCTCTAATTATATGCAGGCAATTACAAGGAACCAGGTCATGTCCCACTTGATCCCAAAATCCCAACTAAGAAATAACCAGGAGAAGCCATTGAAGATATTCTCGACGACGCCATTGTTTCTACAAAATGAGGGGGCTATAAAAAATTCTTAGTTAAGTGGAAGAACAGACCCTACTCTGACTGCACTTGGTTAAAGACTGAAGAAGTTCAACGACTCGACCATGACATTTTGGATTCTTACCTTGCCACTCACTCATCGGAGTTGAGTGTTTTTCCCGCGGGAGGGAATTGATAGAGAACCTCCACCTCAACCCTTACATCTGCCTTGACGTAGTCAACCATAAAACTAGGTCACCTAGTTTTAATTTGTTGAATTAGTTACGTTTGTTTTCATGCACTAGTAGTTACATTTGAAATTTGAATTCATGCAGTTACAACAACATCGTTGTTAAGATGATAATCTTTTTTATTTAAATCTTTATCTTGTACTCAGTATCTCCTATATAAGGAGATCATTCATGAATAAAAGGTAGACTAGTTTGAAGTAAACACTATTATACTCTGAAAATGAGACTCTTTCCTGTGGTGAGATGCCATCGTCAAGTGAGAAACCTGAAGAACCCATTTCATTTCATCCCCTATCCTCCATTTTTTTCTATTCCTAAACCCTCTCCACCCTTCAAATACTATTTAGCTGCATCACCATCCCAAAAGCCTAAGACAGTAAAGATTTCAAAGAAGCAAGAAACTCTAAAGAAAACACCTTTACCCTTAAAAGAACATAAAATTGTTAAGACCAAAGGATATGTTGGAAATGACTCAAAAGTGAAGAAAAATGAGGTTCAGGAAAATATTCAAAAGATTGGAGACAAGGGCAAGCAAAAGAGAACTAGTGAATCTAGAGATTATGAATACTAAGGTAGAAAGCCTTGCTGATGCAGTTGCTGAGCACTATGAAGAATTATAGAGCTTTACATTAGAAGTTCAGTATGAATTGGCTGAGATGAAACATCACATGGCTAAGCAATCAACCATGATTGAGAAAATTCTTCATGAGTTAAGACCTCCAAAGTGCCCATAAAAAGGAAGGATCAAGGAATGTCTTTATATCCTGTTACATAAGGAATCCAAAACAAAAAGCTGTGCAAAAAGACTCTGATGAAACTACCTCTGACCTTACTGCCAACCTTAACACATCAAACCCTCATAATGACAATGCATCTTGAGCTAGATTACCTATGCTTATGAACTTTAACTTATAGTTACTATTGTTGCTGATGCTGTCTTTTGCTATTGTTTTGTAAGCTACTCCTATCTTTTACATTAGATTATTTTTATTTGTTACTGGATAATCTTGTTTTATTTGTTACTTGGTACCTGCTTTGTTTGTTGGATAATCCTATTGAACTTTTATATATGCACTATGTTGAATGTTTTTACTATCCTTTATCTGTCATTGTCCGCCATAATTTTGATTATGCCAAAGAGGGAGAAGATAGTAGAATATAAAACTACGTTTAACACTGCATGACAAATGTGCTAGCAAAAACTCTATGAATACACAAAATCAAGGGAAACACATACTCAGGGGGAGCATAAAGCATGCTTAGAAGTACCACTAAGGGAAGTGCTCTTGATTCCTTATAACTCTTACAAATATATTTCTTTTTTACTTAGAACTTAAATATTTTTGGTTGTCATCATAAAAAATGAGGAGATTGTTGAGAAAATATCTTGATTAAAATAGTTTTAATGATCCAACTATGTTTATTTCTTAAATGAGCAAGCAACAATACATAAGATATAAGTAAACAGAGTAATAGAAAAATAAAATAATATAAATTAACATTTTTTGACAATGGTACTATAGCAGACTGTTAGATAACTTACAAATCTGAAATGAAAAAGTTGATGAATAGAAAAGAAAATAAATGAGCTCTGAATCTTTGTTTTTTTAAAGCACCAACTCTTCTAGAAGCCTGTTTTGGAAAAGTCAAAGTGAATATTGTATTTTATTCAAAAAGGTAACTTTTGGAAAGACAAGTTCCTGCCATTTAAGTTTGCTTTTGTAGCCTGCAAATCAAGAGATAAGTCATGCAAGTGGATCAAGAGCAGCATATAAGTTTGAAAAACAAAGTACCTAAGATCAAAGAGATAAAAATCAAATAACCATGGAGCTTAAAGTTGTAAAATCAACGTGACAAGTAGCTGGGAAGCTAGATGAAGTACAATTATTAAACTCAACAAACTAGTTGAATGATCCTCGAGTATAAATATACAACTTCAAGAGAAGTGAACTAGATTTAATGAAACCAACTTCAAGAAGCTATGCTCTGTGCTTTAACCAGTTGAATACACTTCCAAATCAAGCCTTACCTAATATACTATCTTGACGAAGCCTTAAACTTATTTGTGATTATTCAAAAATTCTTTGTAAGAGTTGATAGGTTACCTATGAGAAAAATCTAGTATTTAAGAGGTTATTTGGGTTGTGGTGTAAAAGGTTGAGTGCTTGAGCTTATGTTAGAGTTTGCTAAGTTCTTGAGTGAAAAACCTAGTGCTTGAGTGGTTACCTAGTGAAGTGTGTAAAAGGTTATGAATGCTTGAACTTGTGAGTGTGTTTGGCTGAGTTCTTGGGACAAACTTAATGGGAAAGTAGGTTGACCAGGGTATTGGGGTTAAACTTTGTGTTAAGCTAGTTCATATTATTTGTGATTACCCATATAGTAAAATTCTCTTGTTTTGTGCTTGGGGAGTAGATGTAGGATCTGACTTTTATTAAATCTGAACCATTATACATCTTGATGTTATTCTCCTTTACCCTTATCTCTTAATTACTTATTACTTACTCATAGTTTCTTACAAGTTGCTCAAAGTGTTCTTATTTCTTAAAGATCAATCTTTCTATACAACTTCTGATTATCATTTAAGAAACCATCATTGTGAACTAGTTTTGAAAATATACTTCAAGCAAGTTTGTTCGTTTGAGTTTGTTTGAGCTAATAATTTACTTCTTAAGTCATTTCAAAAGAGCAACCAAGTTCTTCATATTACTCAAATGAGAAATATTTTCTACCTACTAAAAAAAGTTTTTGAAACCTTAAAAGCACCTAATTCAACCCTCTTTTTAAGTGCTTGATCTCATTTTGCACTAACAGAACAAAATGTTATAAATCCTTTTAATCAAGTAAGAAAAGCATACAAATTCATGAACTCAAATAAAAATACCATTTACGTAATTTTGTTCAATAAAGAAATGCCAATCCCAAATGTTTCATAAATGGGGAAATATATGCTCATAAATCAAGTGTACAATGACATGGTAAAAAAAATCATGCATGAACTTCACCAATGCAGAATAATGCCCTCATCCCCTAATATCCCTACGAAATTCTGGGCACGTGACCTATACCCTCGACTTTCTTGGGCCAAATCCTCACATTATGCAAATGGCTCTTATTAAGGTATCATTCCTTGGTCTTGATACCTTTTCTTATTCTATACTGATTTCTCTATTCAGTATCTATAATCACTTTTCACTTACTATTATTCTTACCATACCCATTTCACCCCTAACCTTGCCAGTTTCTACTAATCTATATGTGTATATTTTACCTTGTCTTACCATAACTATTGATAAATCAATATTTATCCTATTATTTTACTATGATTTTTATTCTTTTTATGTGTTTTATTTTAGAATTAGATTACTTTGAGTTTTCTTTTGTGTTATTTGCAGGAATGCTGAAGAGAAGCCTTGAAGTATCTTATTTAAAAAATATATATTATTTCCAAAAAAATATTTCCTTAAAAGAAAAAAAGGAAACCCAAAACAGCACTGTTTTGACTGATGGGGAAAGATGCCCTAAGCTCACTAAAGCCACTACTCACCAACAGTAAAAAGGGGCTCTAGAATTCACTTAAGGGAGAATGCCTCTTTGCCAATGTCTCCATATGGTCCCTTTCATTTTTGGATACTTGGAGCCACTCATCGCAAACGCTCTTCCTCTCTGATGTTGACATGATCATTGCCGATTACCACCACGAGGCTACACCACCACTGTCGTCCAGTTCCAGTAGTCACTAGTCACCAACACCTCTTGCAAATGCTATTCCACTAAGAGGGGGATCTCTTTCTTTTCTTTTCTTTTTACTACTTCCTTCTTTTCAAATTTTATTTCTTTTGTCTTTTTGATTTCCAGATTTTATTCCTCTATTTTAGTTGTGTTATTTTACAATATGTTTGAAATTTTTATAATTAAGTTTATTGGATTAAATTTAATTATGAGAGGTTAACTATAATGTGGGTGTTTAGTTTAGCTATCAGGAATGTGTTAAATATTTAGTGGATTGTTTTTAATGCAAGTTTAGATTATTTCTTATTCATTGTTCTTTATTCAATTTAATTATAAATTATGGAGTGATAATATCTTATTTGTAATTAAAATTGGGATTTGACAATTAAGTGTTAGACACATCATCTACACTTAAATGAGCTCTCTTAAACAAGAGTTTAAATTAAATTCATTGATTTGATTTAATTTGGATGGTTGTGTGTTTTTCTCTGTATTAAATCCAATTAACTAAATAATTATCTGGATCAAATAAATTAATTAGTTTATTGTAAGTAAGTGCTATCTATGATCATCTACGATCTTTAGCTTCAGTGGAAAAATAATTTCAACTTAGGAATTTTAGTTTTATTCACTTAATATAAGTACATTGTTGGTTAGTTAGCTAAACCTCATTAATTTCCATAGGATTTAATTCAGTTTCATTGAGTTGTTTTTTAATTTTTCTAGTTTATCAAGTTTAATTTACTTGATTTTGAGCAATCGTAAGAACTTGGTTAAAATGCTTAGGATTTTATTTTGTGTTGTTTTATATTTTAGTATTTGGTAAACTTAGTTTTTTAAAGAAAATAATTAAGAATTTAGATAACTACAATTCCTTGTGAAATAGATCTTGGGGTAAACTTATCACTACACTATTTGTGATTTGTGCACTTGCGAATATTTAAAATTTACACATCAAGTTTTTGGCGCCGTTGCTGGAATTGGTGTTTAACTTTTTAATTATTTTCTTTGGGGCTAAATTATTTATTTTGTGTGTTTTGTTTGTTTCATTCTTTATTTTATATTTTATATTTTTATTTTTTGCACTATTATATCTTTCTTACTTTTATTTTATTTGGTTTTTATTACTTTTTTATTTATTTTATCTTAGTATTTTTAGTTTTCAAGTGTTTTGCTTTTTTTTTTTTTTTGCTTTTGGTTTCTGGTAGCCTAATTTCCTTGTTTCTTTTTGGTGCATGCAAGGTAGAAGATCCCAACAGAGAAAACTTTCTAAAGAGTAATTAAGAATTTTGAAGAAACAGTAAATCAGTTACATCCTACGAAAAAAGAGGAATAGTTAACATGGAACCTGAAAGATTAAAAGCAATTGAGAAGCAAAGGATGATGAAGGAATATGCAAGGCCAATCATTGGCACTACTACATCTTGCATCTAGTTAGGGGAAGCTGCAAAAAATTATGAACTTAAAAATATCCACTATTCTATGTTGTCTTCCTTCTATGGTATCCCTAATGAAGACCCTTTGATTTTCATCTAGAATTTTTATGCAACAGTGTAAACATGTCCTCTTCAAGGACTTAATGAGGACTAACTCATGATGATATGCTTTCCCTATACACTGAAGGATAGAGATAAACCATGGTTGATGACCCTTCCACCTAGTTCTTTGACTACATGGGAAGCGGTGTACAACAAATTTATAGGGAAATTCTACTCTTAGTAGAAGACTACTGAGTTGAGGACCAAGATTACCATGTTTACTCAAATGGAGGGAGAACCATTTCATGAAGCATGAGATAGATTCAAAATGCTTTTAATTCAGTGCCCTTACCATCATTACCCACTTCAGCTCTAGAATTAATGCTTTTATTATGGGTTAACACAACAGTGTCAATAAACAGTTGAAAATGCAACTGGAGGGGCTATGGGAGAGAAAACGACAGAGGAAACATATGAGATATATGATATGTTGGGTGCAAACTCCCAACAAAAGAGGGTAAGAGAAAGAAGAGGCGAGGTAAATGAATTAATCTCCAATAATGAAATGGCCATGCAAATGGCAAAATTGACTAAGCAAGTCAAACTCCTGACTACTAGGAACATGCCTAATCATGAGGTATACAGAGTTTGTGGTAATTTTAGGCAGGTGTTAACACTTACTCTTCATCTTTTGGTCCTTATATAGGTGGTGGACAAGAACAAGTGAATTTGATGGAATCCTACCAATCAAGGCAAGGAAATGATCCCTTTGCCAATACATACAATCATGGATGGAGAAATCATCCTAATTTGTCTTGGAAGACGAACAATAATCCATGATATACTCAAAACTCATGACCGAATTAATATCATGGCCAACCCGGACCATCCAATCAGCTTAGGAAATCCACCTTAGAAGAAAAGTTGAGTTCTTTTATTCAAGTTAGTAAAGAAAATCATGAGAGACTAACCAAAGGTTAGATTCCTTAGAGGCTTCAAGGAAAATGGTTGATATGCAAGTTGGGCAAATTATAGAACAATTGCAAGGCCATCACAAGAGAAAGTTGCCTAGTCAACCTGAGCAGGCGAAGGCAATTATAGTCCTTTGAAGTGGTAAAAATATTAATAAAGGTTTTGATGATGAATGTTATGATGTTTTACCACTTGATGTAGGAACTTTAATTAGGGAGCAAAAGGAGTAGGAAATCCCTATAGAAAGTCAAGCCAAGGACCATTAGTCTTCTGATATGTCCGAGAACAACAAAGAGAAGGAGTCTCTTCCTCCTCTTTTGCTCCATAAGGCTGCTGATCCCTATAGACCCCCAATCTCTTATACAAACCATTTAAGAAAGGACAAAAAGGATAAGAAAATTTTTGAACTTTTGGACATGCTATATGAAGTTAATATTAACTTGCATCTTTTGGATGTTATCGGGAATATATTTTCATATGCAAAATTCTTCAAGGAACTCAATGCCAACAAGAAGAAAAATGAGAAAGTCATGATCTCAGAAGTTATTAGTGTAGTGCTTCAACATAGCTTGCCTCCTAAGCTTCAGGAACTAGGAAGCTTCAACATAAGCATCATTATGGGAGACAAGATGATTGCTAAAGTCATGCTTGACTTAGAAGCAAGTATCAATTTAATGCCTTATTTAGTATACTTGCAACTAGGTTTGGGGGAGCTTAAACCTACAACTATGTCCCTTCAACTTGTTAATAGGTTGGTTAAATATCCAAAAGGCATAGTTGAAGACATTTTGGTGTAAGTTGACAAACTTATAGTACCTACAGACTTTGTGGTCCTAGAGATGGAATGCACCCCATCTAGAGACAGGAATCAAGCTATTCTTCTGTATAGGCCATTCATGGCAACAACCAAGACAATATTGATGTCCACCAAAAGAAATTAACAATGACAGCCTTGGGCGAGGCTATACAGTTTAAAGTGTTTAATTCCTTACCACTTCCATCTATTTCTACTTATGATGAGTGTTCTTTCATTGATTATTTGGATTCACTTATTTTTTTACAGTTATTTGCAGGAAGAGATAGAGGATGAATTTGAATTTGATCTCATTGTTGAGAGGGTAAAGGAAACACTTGAAGAAGAGACTAGGGGTTATCATGAGTTACTGGATAGAGCATCACCTATTGCATCACAAGAAGAGCTTAACAAACCTTTAGAGTTACCGAGGTCCCTACCTAGGGAAGAGATTTCTCTACATCAACTTGAACTTAAAGAATTACCTAGGCACCTCAAGTATATATTTTTGGGTAAGGGTGATACATATCTGGTTATCATTGCATATACTTTGACCTAAACCCAAGAAGAGAGAGTTGTGAGGGAGCTTAGTAGACTTAGGAAAGCCATAGTTTGGAGTATAAAGGACATAAAGGGTTTTAGTTCTGCTATGTGCATGCATAAGCTTATATTAGAGGATAGAGCCAAATTTGTGATAGAAGCTTAGAGGAGACTAAACCTTATCATGCATGAGGTAGTTAAAAAAGAGGTTCTAAAACTTTTAGACACATGAGTTATCTATCCTATTTATGATAGTCGCTGGGTTAGTCTAGTCCATGTTGTACCTAAGAAATTAGGCATCACTGTGGTGAGAAATGATAATAATGAGTTAGTACCCACTAGGATGACTACATGATAGAGAATGTGCATTGACTACAGGAAGTTAAATTTAGTTACAAAGAAAGATAATTTTCTACTTCCTTTTATTGATCAGATAGAAAGATTAGCATGGCATGGTTTTTACTGTTTTCTTGATGGTCTTTTAGGTTATTATCAAGTACCGATTGTGCCATAAGATCAAGAAAAGAAAACTTTTACCTGCCTCTTTTGGGACCTTTTCTTTCAGAAAGATGCCATTTGGCCTATGCAATGCTGCCGCCACATTCCAAACATGCATGATATCAATCTTTTCGGATACGGTGAAGAAATTCATTGAGGTATTCATGGATGATTTTTATGCTTTTTGGAACCTCATTTGATAATTATTTGCATAATTTGACTTTGGTACATGAAAGATGTATTGAATGCAATTTAACATAGTGAGGAAAGAAGTCATTTTATGGCTCAAAGCGGCATTGTCTTAGGGCATTTGATATCTAGTAAAGGTATTGAAGTTGATAAGGCCAAAATTAATTTGATTGCTAAATTGCCATCCCTTTTTTAGTTAAGGAAATTAGGAGTTTTTTGGGACATGCAAGTTTCTATAGGAGATTATTAGAGATTTCTTTAAGATAAGTCGCTCTTTATGTAATTTGTTGTCTAAAGATGTTCCTTTTGTTTTTTATGATGATTACATTGCTGCCTCTAATACTTTGAAAGAAAAATTAACATTAACACTATTATTATGGAACCTGATTGGTCATTGCCCTTTGAGATTATGTGTGATGCCTTTGTATATGCTATGGGGGCTGTTTTGGGGCAAAGAGTGAATAAACATTTACATGTGATTTATTATGCTAGTAGAACACTCAATAACGCCCAGCTCAATTATTCCACTACCACAAAAGAGTTTTTGGCGATTGTTTTTTATAGCTACCGAGGCTATCAAATTATATCAATTTATAACCGATTTACCAAAACTACTTACAGTATAAGGCAACACCGGGTCGAGCCCTTGGATCACACTAATTATGCAATCAAATCAAGAGAGTAACAAACGAGGGGGGGAAGGTTTTTTTTTTGCAAAGCTAATTATTCAAAAACAATTAAAACGGTGAAATGAATTAGGAAAACAACCAATCCTAGGAAATCAACCAATCTTGATTTTTAATCTATCCTTGATTACTATGAACTCATTCAATTATTAACTGAATTCTTGGTCTTAGACCACATTAAGAAGCCTCAAGATGATCTATGGAGCCTTTACTGGATAAGCCTCTAGAATTCGACCAATGAAGATTAGACAAGTTAAGCATCCATTTAAACCTGAATTAATTTTAAAAACCAGAATTCAACCAAGCCAAACAATTTATTAAACACCTTTGATGTCTTGTTTAATCTCTATAATCCTCCTTTAACATATGATAAGTTCGCAGTTATCATATAAACATTCCAATCAAATTAAGCAACTCAATCAGAATTAGAAAAGGAAGAAGGGAAGAAATTCAATTAATATTTGAATGCAGAAACAATCAAAATAGAATCTCAAGATTAAGCATCAAGATGTCAGTTCCTAGGATTGATTAAAAGTTCTAGCCCTCCATGAACAAGAGGAAAAATCCTAGAAAAGCAAAGAAAACATAGAGAGAAAAACTAAGCAAAAAAAGGAATGAAACGTAACTAATCAACCCCCTACCTTCTGCCGCTGCTCACCTTGTAAGTGTCTTTAAAATATATAATCCAAGTCTGCCCCTAGGTTATAATTAATCCCCTTTCTCTAGCTTTAATTGGACACCACCTAATTTGCCTTAATCGGGCTCAGGATGAGAGAGTTCTACCCAATTTACTCTTAACAGCTCTTTGTAGCCATTGGCTGAATTCAAGGGGTGCAAACACCATTAGAATGCCACCATTTGGATAATTGATCTTCACAAAAATTGAATTTTTATGCCTCAGATACCCAATGGCACAGGTTTTAGCTCCATATGACACCTACAACCCAATTTATGGTCCAATCTCTGCATACTGTCTAGGTTCCAGCAACAACATCTTGGTTCTGAATTTCAGGTTTTAATATAGCCAGCTAGACATCCAATTCAGCCTTAGACTCTACATCAAAGTTTTAGAGCTATCTCTCAAATTTCTTACAAGGTAAAATTCATGACTATCAGATGTTTAGAACCCAAGTTATGCCTGAAATACAGAAGTAGTGTAAAATTCCCAATAATGTTGAAAAATATAATTAAGCCCAATTGGAACCCAAACTTATAAAATGTGGTCAAGCCTAATCAATTAAGCACATAAGAGGTTTAAAAGGGTAAATATGAGGGTTAACTAATGTATAAAAATCGCGTTTATCAAATTCCCCCACACTTCACTTTTGCACGTCTCGGGTAAAGTAGAACTTCAACACTAGGAAACAAGGAAAAACAAACACACTCAAAAGCTTAAGACTCTAAAAGACTTACTTTCCAATGATATTCAAGAATGCAAAAATCTATAAGCAAGAAGAGTAACCAAGGATTCAAAGGTCAAAACATTCATGAGCTAATATTTCTTCACATCTCAAATCAACAAACAAGGTAGCTTCAATTGAAAAGCATGAGTCAAGAATGATAGATCCTCACAAGATACACTCTCAATCCCTCAAGTGTTTGAAAGGTAGGTGTTTCACTCAATTAAACCCATGAGACAAAATGTACTACCATAAGCTTGCTTATCTTTTACTTCTCTACTACTCAAACACATGTACACACAAATTAGAGGACTTTGTTCAAGGTTGTAATAGGGCCAAGGTGAGGGAAGGAAACAATATGGATATGACAAGCTAAATACCCAAGAGGATAAAAGAAGATTGGGGGGAAACTCAAATAACAAGCATGAAATTTTACCCTAAATCCATGTATTTAAACATATTCTTATTGTATATTCCTTCATTTTTCTTTTCTTTTACGACATTCTTGCATTTTTTTTTTGAAACAATTAACAAACACCTTGCATATTGCACATCAATTTACACAACCTCCACACTTGTACTATTAGTTGCCTAGTAGCAAAAGGGTTCCTCCAATGAAAATGAACCAATGCTCTCCCATTCCTTAAGGTAAGTTAAAAACATGACTTTTCACATAGGCATATAATGAGTTAAGATAAGGGATAGGTAAATAGGCTCAAGGGAGTTAATCAAAGGGAAATGATGCAAGGTTGGCTATTTAGCCAAAGTAGTTAATTCAAAAAGAATGCCTCAATCATGTTTATGTATGCAAGTGAAAATGTAGCTTCAAAAAGAATCAAAGCAAGTTCTAGAGTGATCAATTGTCATGAATGAAAAACACACAAGAAAGAAGAGAATGGCACAATTGCTAAATCCATCAATCAAAAGGCTCAAAATCTCACAAGACATGCATCTATCTAACTCAATCACCAATTCAACATCCAAAACCAAGTATGTGAAATTCAAGAAGGAAGATAGTTTATTCAATCATGCTATAAACCTTGAATTTCAATTGCTTTCCTTACAAATGTCACAAATCCCAAAATATCTTTGGAAGGCAATTTAAAACTAGAAAAAATGGACAAAAATAGAAACATCAACAATAAAAATAGAAAAAAAAACAAAAAAATTGACACAAATAGAAACAGCAAGAAAACACTGACGGCAATAGTAGAAAATAGAAAAACAGAATCAGAACAATAACAGTAAAACAAAAACAGAAAATTAAGACAAAAATTAAAATAGAAACAAAATTAAACACAAAGAACAAAAATAAAATAGAAAACAGAAAATAAAATGTAAATTTCCCCTTACACTTAAATTCTACATTGTCCTCAATGCAAAGCCAAAAAGCAACATCCCCCAATTATCATTAAGCAATGTAGAACAAGTAAAATAAATGAAAGAGAAAAGAAACTTCCTTATCAAGTGAGGTATGTGGCTTCCTGTAAGTGGATCTCTTCCACTATGTCCTCTTGAGCTCCTTCATAGAATGGTTTGAGGCAGTGTCCATTGAATTTGAAAGCTTTGTTAGTAGCCTCACTTATAATCACCACCGCACCATAGGAAAAGACCTTAGTGATGACAAACGGACCAAGCCACCTGGAACGGAGCTTGCCGGGTATGAGCTTAAGGCGAGAGTTATAAAAAAGCACTTTTTGGCCAATGGAGAACTCCTTCCTTGTCAACATCTTATCATAAAGAAACTTGGTCTCTTCCTTGTAAATCCAAGAGTCCTAATAAGCTTCTAATCGAAGCTCTTCAAGTTCTTGGAGTTTGAGCTTTCTTAGGGATCCAGCTTGGTTCAAGTCAAAACTAAACTTCTTTATCGCCTAATATGCTTTGTGTTTAATCTCCACTGGAAGGTGGCACGCTTTACCGAAGACTATCTGGTAGGGGGACATTCAAACGGGTGTCACAAAAACGGTCATGTAAGCTAAAAGAGCATCCTCAAGCCTCAGGCTCCAACCCTTCTTGTTAGCTTGGACAGTTTTCTCCAAGATTTGCTTAATTCAGTTTGAGACTTTGGCTTGCTCATTTGTTTGTGGGTGGTAAGGGGTGGAAATTTTATGCAAAACTCCATATTTTCTCATCATATCCTCTATGCTCTGGTTGTAGAAGTGTGAACCCTAGTCACTGATTATAGCCCTTGGAATGCCAAATCTGTAGAAAATGTGTGATCTAAGAAAATCTATAACAACTCTAGAATCATCAGTCTGAGTGGCTTTTACCTCCACCCATTTATATACATAATCAACAGCCAAAAATATGTAAAGAAAAAAACAAACCAAAAGAAATAGGAAAAGTTCCCATAAAGTAATACCCCATACATAAAAAATCTCACAAAACAGCAAAGGTTACTGGGGCATCTCGTTTCTGCAAGAAATACTCCCTGTTTTCTACAATGTTCACAAGACTTACAAAATATGTATGCATTATGAAATAAGGTAGGCCAATATAATCCAGAGTCCAAAACTTTCCTAGTTATACGTTGAGGCCCAAAATGCCCACCACATGCAATTGCATGGCAAAAACTAAGAACAGACTGGAAAGGATCATCCTACAAATAATATTTAGACTCAGTTCTCATTTTATCATTTTGAGCCCTAGTAAAACCTACAGGAAAAACACCAGCAACCAAGAAATTGGCCATATCGGCAAACCAAAGAGAGGTGATCTTACCTTGCAGCTGTAAAAGCTACTTATTAGGAAAAAAGTCATGGATGGGAAGGGGAGATGACACTCTTTCAATTTTGCTTAGGTGATCAGCCACCAGGTTCTTTGCTCCACTTTTATCTTGGATCTCAATGTTAAACTCCTGGAGTAGTAGCATCCATCTAATCAATCGTGGCTTAGCCTCAGGTTTCTTCAAAAGAAACTTTAGAGCTACATGATCAAAAAACACCATAACCTTAGAACCAAGGAAATATAACTTAACAAGTGCAAAAACAATAGCTAAAGGTTCATTTTCTATGGTGGTGTAATTTACTTGAGCAGTATCCAAAGTTCTCGAATCATAGTAGATCGCATGGGAGACTTTGCCCACTCTCTGTGCCAAGACAGCTCCCATAGTATTGTTAGAAGCATCGCACATCAGCTCAAACGGGAGTGTCCAGTCAGGTGGGTAAATAATGGGGGTACTGGTCAAAGCCTGCTTTAGATGATCGAAGGCTTACATTTTTGGTCAAATCAAAATTTTACATCTTTTTGCAGAATATTAGATAACGGAAAGGCTATCTGGCTAAAATTTCTGATAAAGCGCCAGTAGAAACTTGCATGTCCAAGAAAAGAATGAACCTTCCCGCGTACATGTGGGGTAAGATAAATAGGTAATGACATCTATTTTCACATGATCTACCATAATTCCCTCACTAGACACTACATGACCTAAAACTATACCCTGTTCTGAAATGACATTTCTCAAAATTCAGAACAAGGTTAGTTTCAATGCATCTATATAGCACTCTAGATAAACTATCCAAATAGGAATCAAAAGAAGAACCATATACAGTGAAATCATCTATAAATACCTTCATGCACTCCTATAAAAAGTCAAAGAAAATACTGACCATGCACCGCTGGAGGGTACTAAAGGCATTGCAGAGGCCAAAAGCATTTGCTTGTAAGCAAAAGTGTCGAAGGGATAGGTGAATGTTGTCTTCTTCTGATCTTCAGGTGCAATATGATATGAAAGTAGCCAATGTAGCCATCCAAGAAGCGGTAATGTGATTTCCTAGCCAACCGCTCTAGCATCTGATTAATGAAAGGCAATGGGTAATGATATTTCCTAGTGGCCTAGTTAAGTCTCCTATAATTAATATAGACTCTCCAGCTATTCTGCACTTTGGTAAGGATTAACTAGTTCTTCTGGTTTGATACCACTATAACTCCAGATTTCTTTGGGACAACTTGCACCGAACTCACCCATTTGCTATCAGATATGAGGTAAATAATGCTAGTCTACAGTCGATTGGTTACCTCTTTCTTCACTACATCCAGAATCAGAGGGTTTAGTCTCCTCTGTGGCTGCCTCATTGGTTTAGCTCTTTCTTCTAGTAATATTCGATGCATGCATGTAGAAGGGCTAATACCAGAGATATTTGCAAGGGTCCATATGATGGCTTTCTTATGTTCTCTTAGAATTTGTGGTAATCTCTCCTCTTGTTCAACGAGGAGGTTCTTAGAAACAATCACAGGAAGATATTCATCATTTATCAAGTATGCCTACTTCAAATGCCCAGGTAAAGGATGTAGCTCTAGTGTTAGTGGCTGCACTGTAGAGGGAAATAATGTTTCTGCAAATTGAATCTCCTCATAATTAGTAGCTGCTGCATAATTTGTAGGAACAGAATTATCATATCTCAAAAATGCAAAAATTTCAGCACAAACAGCACAGGTCATATCACCATCACAACCAGTACATGAGTGGCACTTAACAGAATAATCTAAACCCATACAATCAGGAAGTTCAGTGCACAATTCATCATATACGTCCTCAACTAATTTATTAAGTAATTTGATATGAAAAACATAATGCTCCTTCGTGGGATGCTTCATATCATCGAAGATGTTAAACTGAACAACAGAGTCTCCAAACTCCATAGATAGAATTCCTGCATGCACATTTATTTTGGTTCTTGCTGTTTTGAGGAAGGGCCTCCCTAGAATGAGTGGGGCCTTGCTGGATGGTGACTCCCACTCCATATCTATAATATAAAAATCTGCAGGAAATATCAGCTCATCAACCCGTACTAGTACATCTCCAATCACTCCAGCTGGGTATGCACTACTCCTATTAGCCAATTGAGTCACAACACCTGTAGCATGCAAAGGTCCAAGTCCAAGTGATTGGAAAATATACATAGGCATTACATTAATGGAAGAACCTAAATTTAGCATGACATCCTTAAATCTGTAATTGCCTATGATACATAGAATTGTAAAGGTCCCTAAATCCTTGTATTTCTGAGGCATAGGCTAAATGAGAGCTGAAACATGTTGGCCCATATTAATTTTCTCATTACTCGTTAGCCTTCTTCTGTGGGTGCATAATTCCTTAAGAGACTTGGCATACTTTGGAACTTACTTAATTACATCCAGTAATGGAATATTGACTTCCACTTTCCTAAAGGTCTCAAGGAGCTCCTTCTGAGTCTCATCTATCTTCCTAGACTGAGTGACTCTCTATGGAAAGGGAAGGGCTACTGTATGTTGCCTCTACTCATCAAAAACCACTGAGTTTTTCTTACCCCGATGTTCATGGGTCATTGCATCAGAAACTGATTCTTTTACAGGTTGTTGCTAATTTACAGGTTGAGATTCAATTGGTACTTGTATATACTTTCCAGACCTTACCGTAATGGCACTCATATTCCCCTTTGGATTGGGAATTATCTGTGAAGAAAGTTGGCTAGAACCTTGGGAGTGCATCTGATTCAATGAAGAATCTAATTGTCCAATATGAGTTTCTAAATTCTGTATGGTGGTCTCTGTCCTCTATTGAAATTGAATATTGTGGGTGGCCATCTACTTCACCAAATCCTCAAATGAAGGCTCAGGTTTTAGGGCTGCTGGACTTGGTTGTTGCATAGGTTGCTGTAATTACTGCCTGCTTGGTCCAGCATAGGGTGAAAACTAGGGTTCCTAGGTAGTTGCTGGAATGGTTTCCTGTATTACTGCTGTTGTATTGATACATTATCGTACCTCAAATTGGGATAATCTCTCCAACCAGGGTTATATGTGCTAGAGTATGGATCATACCTAGGTTGATACTGATGCTCATATTGTGGTTTACCAGGAAAGACACCTGCTACAGCTATAGAGTAATCTTGGAATACAGAACCATCATCCTGAAGTGTAGGGCAAGCATCTGTGGGATGAGATGAGCAAGAACAAATGCCATACACACTTGTAGGCCCCTGCACAGGTAATTGTTGTCCCACTTCTAGCTATCTCACTAAGGAAGTTAACTCATTAAGTCTATGTTCCATTCTCTGCTAGTCAGCATATAACATATGAACCTTATTCACTCTTCCTGTAAAAGTAATTATTCAAGTACCAAACTGTTAGGAATTGGTAGCCATGTTAGCAATTAAATTCTGGCAGCAACTAGAGTTTTATCAACTAATGCCCCTATACTGGCAGCATTAATCATGCTGTTATCCATAGGCAACAAGCCTTCATAAAAGTACTGAATCAACAATTGGTCACTGATCTGGTGATGGGGACAACTTAAGCATAATTTCTTAAACCATTCCTAATATTCATGGAAAGTTTCTCCTGTCATTTACCTTATACCACATATATCTTTTCTAATAGTAGCGGTTCTAGATGCAGGGAAAAAATTTTCCAAGAATAGCCTCTTCTTGTCATTCCAACACAACACTGACCCTTGAGAAAGGGAATATAGCCAATCCTTAGTTGCAACTGCAAGGGAGAAAGGGAATGCTCTCATCTTGATGTGCTCCTCAGGTATCCCTTGTGGCTTCATGGTTGAGCAAACCATATGGAACTCCTTTAAATGTTTATGAGGATCCTCACCTGTAAGACCATGAAACTTTGGCAACAAGTGCATCAATCCAGATTTAAGTTCAAAGTTAGCATCAAGGTTAGGGTATTGAATCCCTAGAGGCTGATTAGTAACATCAGGAGTAGCCAATTCCTTAAGTGTTCTATCATGCATGTTATCCCCAATAGTTGCAGTATCACTTAAGGTCTCAAAGTTTCAATTTCAATATCAACTTCAAATACATATGCAATTATTTCACTAAACCTACAAGCTCTATTAAGTGTATGCAAAGTCCTCTCAATGTTAAGATCAATATTAAGTAAATGACTGGTGGAAGACCTAGTCATGCAACACACAAAGCATGCAAGATAGACTCCACAACACTAGAATTCCACCACAAGATGAATATTACACAAAAATTGAAATTCATAAATGAAAAATAAATAAATAAATTCTAAAAAAATTGAAAAAGTGGTCTAAAGGATGGAATTTGGAAAAATCAAGGGTGACCTCATAGCATAGTAGTGATTATTGATTGTTAGGCTATTTTCCTTCAACTGACTGAGTTTCAAGTCATTCTGAGCATACATGTCTGTACAGAATTCTGCAACTTAACCCAAAATCACCTGTTTTTACCTAGAAACCACGAAAACACAACAATAAAGGGTTTAGTGAAGGATTAGTAGTCAATTATACTCCTAATAAGATTAAAAAAATCATAATAGATTCCCAGCAACGGCACCAAAATTTGATAGTAACTTATTCGCTGATTCTTCAACATCAGTCGGTTCAGACCTCCACTTAGTTTCACTTAAGCGTTACCCTGGTCATGGATAGATCACCCATGCTCCAGTCCATAAGCAGTGGCAATTGCCAAGGTTATCAAATTATATCAATTTATAACCAATTCACCAAAACTAATTACATTATAAGGTAACACTAGGTCAAGCCCTTGGATCACTCTAATTATGCAATCAAATCAAGAGAGTAACAAACGAGGGGGGAAGGTTTTTTTTATTTTTACAAAGGTAATTATTCAAAAGCAATTAAAACGGTGAACTGAATTGGGAAAACAACTAATCTTAAGAAATCAACCAATCTTGATTTTTAATCTATCCTTGATTATTATAGACTCATTCCATTATTAACTGAATTCTTGGTCTTAGACCACATTAAGAAGCCTCAAGATAATCTATGGAACCTCTACTGGATAAGTCTCCAGAATTCAACCAATGAAGGTTAGACAAGTTAAGCATCCATCTAAACCTGGATTAATCTTAAAAACCAGAATTCAACCAAGCCAAACAATTTATCAAACACCTTTGATGTCTTGTTTAATCTCTATAATCCTCCTTTAACATATGATAAACATACAATTATCATATAAACATTTCAGTCAAATTAAGCAACTCAATCAAAATTAAACAAGGAGGAAGGGAAGAATATTTGAATGCAGAAACAATCAAAACAGAATCTCAAGATTAAGCATCAAGATGTCAATCCCTAGGATTAATTAAAAGTTCTAGCCCTCCATGAAGAAGAGGGAAAATTCCCAAAAAAGCAAAGAAAACATAGAGAGAAAAACTAAGCAAAAGAAAGAATGAAACGTAACTAATCAACCCCCTGCCTTATGCTATTATCTCACCTTATAAGTGTCTTTAAAATATATAATCCAAGTCTTCCCCTAAGTTATAATTAATCCTCTTTCTCTTAGCTTTAATTGGACACCTAATTTGCCTTAATCCGGTTTAGGATGAGAGAGTTAGGCCCAATTTACTCTTAACAGCTCTTTGGACTCATAAGCTTATTTCAAAGGGCGCGAACACCATCAAAAAGCCACCTTTTGGATAAGTGATCTTCACAAGAATTGAATTTTTTTGTCTCATCTATCCAATGGCACCAGTTTCAGCTCCATATGACTCCTACATCCCAATTTATGGCCAATCTCTGCATACTATCTAGGTTTCAGCGATAACATCTTGGTTATGAATTCCAGGTTTTAATACGGCTCGCCAGACATCTAATTCAGCCTTGGACTCTACATCAAAGTTGTAGAGCTTTCTCTCATATTTCCTACTTATGATTGTCAGATCTCTAGAACCAAAGTTATGCTCAAAATATAGAAGCAATGTTAAATTCTCAATAATGTTGAAAAATACAATTAAGCCCAATTAGAGCCCAAACTTATAAAATGTGGTCAAGCCTAGTCAATTAAGCACATAAGAGGTTTAAAAGGGTAAATATGAAGGTTAACTAATGTATAAAAATTGTGTTTATCAGTTTTTACATTAGAAAATTTTAGATCTTATTTAGTAGGATTTAAGGTTATTGTGCATTCAAATCATGCGGCATTGAGATACTTATTAACTAAGCCAAATGGCAAGCTAAGACTAATTATGTGGGTCTTATTTTTGCAAGAATTTGATATAGAGATAAGGGAAAAGAAAGGTAGTGAGAATTTTGTTATTGACCACCTTTCTAGGATAATTTTAGATTGTGACACACATGAGCATAGAGAAGAATACCCTATTGTTGAAACTTTTCCTTTGAGCATATATTTGCTATGGGGCATGAACCTTGGTATGCTAATATAGTTAATTATCTTACTTATGGTGTATTATGGTTTAACCTCCCTTTTCAAGAAAAGAAGAGAGTCTTCTCTTGCATGCATTACTTTTGGGATGAGTCTTATTTATTTAAACTTAGTCAAGATCAAATCATCCATATATGTGTGCCCGAGGATGAGCAACAAAGTATTCTAGCCTTTTGCCATGAGTTTCAATGTGGGGGTCACTTCGGTGGTAAGAAAATAGCCCTCAAAGTATTGCAGTCTAGTTTTTATTGGCAACTCTTTCTAAATATGCTCATAATTTCTGCATGCATTATCATAAATGTCAAAGGAGTGGTAGTATTAACAAGAGGAATGAGATGCCTTTGACAAATATTCTTGTTGTTGAGCTCCTTGATGTGTGGGGAATTGATTTGTAAGGGCCTTTTTACACCTTCATTTAGCTTTAACTACATCCTAATTGCTGTTGATTATGTGTCCAAATAAGTTAAGGCTATACCCACCCAAATTAATGATTCTAATTGTTTTGTAAAATTCTTGAAAGATGTGATATTTAGCAGCTCCAGGGCCATAATCAGTGATAAGGGAAAGCACTTTTGTAATAAACTCTTTGCTAGGTTATTAAAATAATATAACATCACTCATAAGGTGGCAACCCAATATCATCCGTAAAGTTCTGGGTAATTTGAGGTTAGCAATAGACAAATTAAGGGAATTTTGGAAAGAACAATGCGACCTTCGAGGAAGGATTGGGCATTTAAGTTAAATGATGCTTTGTAGGCATACCACACTGCATACAAAACACCCATTAGAAGGAGCCCCTATAGATTGGTTTTTGGAAAGGCATATCACTTGCATGTTGCACTTGAGCACAAGGCATATAGGCCATTAAGGAACTAAACATAGACATGGAGAAAGCAGGAGAGAAGCAGTTGCTTGAACTTGGTGAGTTAGAAAAGATCCAGATGAAGCATATGAGAATGCTAAGATCTACAAAAAATGTATTAAATGTTATCATGACAAAGGCATACTTCGTAAGTCTCTTTCTTGTGGAATGAAAGTTCTTTTATTTAACTATCATTTTAAATTGTTTCTAGGCAAGTTGAAGTCAAAATGGGGTGGACCATTCTCAATGGTCTAAGTTTTTCCCTAAGGAGCAGTAGAGCTATTCAATCCATGAACTCAAGAAACATTTAAGTTGAATGGGCATCGTGTAAAGACTTATTTGGAAGAAGTCTAAGGAAAACAAACTGTTGAGTGCATCGAGGTGCATAGCCCTCCTTAACTAGGAACATGATGCGCCTTACTAAAATGTTAAAGAAAACGTATGGTGGGAAGCAACCCACCCATATTTGGTAGTATGTTTTCCTTTTCCTTTTTTTTCTTTTCAGTTTCTTACATAATTGTTCCCTGCTAAACTCTTTGCTAACCACATGCTTTATTTCACACATTGAAGACAATGTTTAGTCTAGGTTTAGGGGTGCAAATAAAAACTTTTTCAAAAAAAATGTTGTTTTCATGCTTTGATTTACTTTATGGTGAATAATTAAGTTTTTTATGCACTTTGGGTTTATTTTCTTTAATACTTTCATATTTTTGTGTGGAGATTGATGCATATTTGTATTCCATAAACTATGCTCTTAACGTTGAAACTGAGATGAACATGAATTTGGTAATTAAGAATCAAATAGCGGAGACTGCCTTGTGAGTTTTTTGAGCCTTTAGAGTTTTAGTGTGAGACTTTATTTCTTTGTACTCTTTAAACACTTTTAATCATGATCTTAATTGTTAGATGATCTCTATAGGCTTTGTATTGAATGTTAAGATTTTATATATCAATTGAAGAATCATGTTGTTTATTTTCATTATTTTAGTTAAATGACTTGAGTAGAGAATTTGAGTATATACTTATCTTTATATTTTATCTCATAATTGAATTCTAGAG